>CAEMYA010000196.1:240490-250939 GCA_903131615.1 Diplodus sargus | reverse complement strand
ATTGCTTTTGGTGCAGAAGATGGTGTAGAACTCCTTTTTTGCCATTTAATTAACTACTCAGGAATCGAAATGAGAATTGATAAGGAATTGAATCGATAGGCAGAATCGACAATGGCATTGATATCGATAAAAACTTATCAATTCCCATCCCTATTCATATGTGTCCATTTTTTAATGTAACATAGCAAGGAGGTTAAGTTTCCACCATCAGTTTGTTTGTTGGTTGGTCAGCAAGTTTTTTTAATCATTTTCTTTAATGTCATAAGACATGTTGAGACATTTGTTTTGTTGTTGTTGACATTTTCATGAATAAAAAATGATAATTGATCAAAAAATAAGGAGTCCTTAAGTAACTGGTATCTATTAGTGGGTTCAAATGGGGACCCAAGCGTAGGTATGCTCTTGAAATTGTTAATTTTAATTGTCCACTTTTTTCTACATTTTCATATTTCGTTTGTGCAGTGGCTGAATCGTGCATTCATTCTTCACCCTTGAATAGAAACCCAGGCTGCTATTGAGAGACTGGATAGTATGTATGATCTCTGAATTTTGAGCTCACTGTGGCATTTGTGTGGAATATCACTTTTAACATCCAGGCCACAAAAATCATCAAATATTTATTGAGGCTTGTAGCTTGAAACCAGTCTTCTAAGACCACGGCATGTCTTCTTACGATGTGGGGGGGAAACCCTGCATGGTTTGGAAGATGTTGTAGTGTTGAGCCCACAACCTTGTCCTGGAATGAGTATAGGAGCACTCAAGTGTATATTGTAATGCAGTACACTGCACACCACTGTCGCTCGGCATGTATGCAAATAAATCTTTTATGGATTTCTTCATGTTATTGAAGGTCAGAAATAAATGTTGAAATTGCAAGCAGTTTTTCAACAGGATGTCCTGACCCAGCTGAAGAAAGAAGAAGAAAGGATGGGGCGACGTTCACCACTTATGAAACACATGATTGTATAAAGGAGAGTTCTACATGGTCTGAGAAAGTCTTGTTTGCAGAGTTGTTTGCAATAGATTAAAAAAAAGAAAATTGAATTTCCTCACAAATGACGCTTGAAAAAACTGTCTAGCTTGGTATATTACAGTCCTGCATTAATTTTTGGAGTTATTTTTAATTGCCTCAAGGCAGAGCCTGCATCATTACAAAATCCTAAACCCATCACCATGGCTGAAGGCTCAGCTTGCCAATTGCATTCCCCTCAGAAAGTGTTAATGATGATAATTGATATGTGAAAATACTATGGATTCCAAACTAAAGAACAACAGGGAGATGCCATGCCTAACAGCAGAACCTACCAGAGGAAGGTATGTTCCTTTTGAGTAAACAGCTGATTTGCAGGTGTTTGTTTGTTTTTCATGAAAAGTGATATTCACTAAAAGCAGATGTGAGTCCTATCTGTGATTATATGTTACTAGTGCAGTGCCCGTAGGAAGTATGTATTGCTATAGAAAAGTGGGGGGTTAAGTAGCTTTTTCATGGATAGCAAAATGAGGTTGTGTTTGAAGGTGGGACGTCAGGGACATTTAGGTTTGTTGTGAAATGTGTAGAGTGATAAATATTGTGTTGTCATATATTTTGGCTTTCAGCAAGGGCAATGTAGGGAGTTGAACCCCATTCCACTAATGTGAAAGTACCACTACCGGTGCCTTTTTGCTTTTTTAGCCATTGGAAAAAAAGCAAAAACAGTAATGCAACAGGATGATATCTGGAAGTGTTTTGAAGGCTAAATCTGGTTTGATTTCTGTTTTGAGGATAATTAAAGGGTATGCATGGTCGAATATTGTAATAAGTATGAACTTGTCATCCATCATGGTTATGCTGTTGCATTGGTGTTAAACACAAACCCTTCATATGTTTAAACAAACAAACAAGTTTTGAATAATTCGTTTTAAGACAGAAATTGGTAAGGTAGAGAATGACGGCTATTGTAGCACAGTGATGATTTTATTAGAATGAGAAATTGTTCAGTAATGGTGAGCATTAGTTTTAGTGAGGGTCATTTAAATCATAAACGGTAAATGATTAAATATATGTAATATTCATGCATGTAACAAAATGGGAGTAATTCAATCATCATGCATGTCACATCATGCAAGAACATACAGGTTGGCGCACGTGTACTCAACCACATAGATACACACACACACACACACACATACACACACAGCTTTACGTTGAGTCGTACCTAATTCAGAATCATTTGTATTGATGACAGTGTAGTTCAAACAGGTTTATTTTCTCATACCTTGTCTCGTAGGTTAATTTTTCTGGGCTGAAACATAAACTACCAGAGAACTGTGTTAAATGGTTTGTTAGAGTGTGTTTACTGTGTCAGCACTTGTGAAGTCTGTTTGATCTGCCAACTCTGCTGGCAGCAATGTAGAATTGTCCATAGCTGAAGAAATCTCTTGTGCAGAAAACACCAACGCGTTGTAAAGACTGACCCTGTGACTTATTCACAGTCATGGCAAAGCAGGGTCTCACTGGAAATTGTTTCTATCGCAAGGTGAATGGAAAGATGTTGTCAGATGGTATGAGGGTGATTCGTCGAATTAAAAGAGCACGTCCAGCATTGACAACTAAGAGGTGTGGCAGTGTTCTATGATGTATATGATATGATGTTTGATATGATGATATATGATCTTGAGCCATTGCAATGTCCATTTTGTTGGTCAAAGTTTGCAGTAGCACGATCACCATTCCCACTTTTAAAGTTATGCGATGAGGAGGCATTCTGGATGGGCAGAGTGTATTTAAAAACTCAGTTGGGTACATATGGTGACCTTCAGAATCTGCAGTGTCAACGCTGTTGCAAACATGTTCTCCTGGAAATATCTTGGTCATGTACTCATTTACTATGTCGACTTCAGAGTGAGTTTGGCATAAAATGACACGTTCGCATAGCCACGTTGGACTGGACATGTTGGTCGGCATGTCTTCATACATCAAATGGACAATGTCTTTCAGTTTGTCACCAGGAATTGTCAGTGTGTCATTGAGTTTAATGGCAAACTCACCCTCTTCTGGTACTACTGGAATTTTAGCCTCGCCAAGGTCTAAGAGAAATCTGGCAGAGACTTCTTCAGACTTCTTCAGCTTGTTGTTGTTGTTGTTCTGCAGCTTGAGAGATCCTCATGTTTTCTGTTTGACGAAGAGTTTCAACACTTGCAATGCGGCTACCGTGTGGTACAACGGTAAGGATTTGCCTCCATTTGCCACTGAAGACCATTGTGATGCCACCAAATGGTTTGCCTGATCCTCGGAGCCACTGAAATGTACGATCTGCTGCTTCTAATGCACGGCGATCCATCATTGTCACACCACGACCATGAGGTGTGTCATCCTAGTGAGTGTTGCAGTGCTGTCATGTTCACTCACACTGCAGGTGGATTCATCAGTGAGAATGAGAGGACATTTTGTTCTGCTGTGAAAGGTGTTGCCTTTTGGCAGTAGAGTAGCTGCAATGCCACTCTGCCTTCTGCACAGACTTTGTTGAGGATGTGGCATAATATGAAAGTTTTTCCTGTCCCGCCACTTGCATCAAACGCTATCATCTTTCCAAGGCCCTTTTCCACGCTCTCCATCACTGTTTTGATAACAGTTTGCTGCTCATGATTAAGTTTGTTTTCTGTGTGAGTAATGTTAGCTTGAAGTTCTTCCATGTTATGCTCAATCTCGTGCTGGATGATGCGGGGAGTCTGATGATGGTAATGAAGTGGATTAGGTTCAGGGAGGCCGAAGTGTCCACTCAGCGTAAAGCCATGTCTTTCAACTTGGTCCTTGAGGTCGAGTAGCACTTGATTCAGAATGTATTCATCAGGCTCATTCACCGCTGCCCTGTGCATGAAGTCTTCACCAAGAACACGCTTGTGCCCTTCCCAGAACTGCAAATGCTCTCCTCCAAGTACAAACATGAGCACGTTGGCAAATACTTCACGCAGTGCTGGACCAAAGCTCACATTTGCTGCCTCTTCCATAACAGAATCTACTTCATTGTCATTGTCAACAATCCCATGTGCAATGCAGGCTGCCAAATATGTGTCCATCATCACATCTCCAACTTTTTGGAGGTCTCTGAATGAAGTTGGTCCTGGCACACGGTACAAAAGCATGCGAAGATAGAACAGTTCTGCAGTGTGTGGGTTGAAGGCAATCATTGGGATGCGTCCAACAGTGTCAGCCATGCGGTCATCGAGGGAGCTTGGTCTTTTTTTCTGCAGTTGAAATGTGCTCTGTGTGTACGTGAAGTGTTGAAATACATCTGGGTACACAATGTGTTGCATGTGTGGATGTCAGTGTAGTGGTAGGTGGCCCTGCGATCAGTAGGTTCTGGGCAGCGCCATCGTCATTAAACGTGATGACTTGTTCATCCTCTAGGTGAATTGCCAGCATCCTTACTGGTGGTTGTTTTCATTGGATGGGGAAATTGTATATTCGCCAGTACGCCTCAGATGCAGTGATGTAACGGCCCAACTCATAGCGTGTCACCTCATCGCGACGAAGTTCCTCACGGGTCTCATCAGCTATATCTAACCTTACCAGGCACTGATCTGGACCCTTCTCCAAGTATTTGTACAGGTACTTCACACTGGAGACAGCACAGACAATTTTGAGGTTAATGTGTGCATTGTATCGTAGAAGGATGTATGGATTGTATGGCACAACCCATGCATTATTGACAGACACATTAATGCCCCCTCTGATTGTCTTTGAGATGGGAGAGCCAGACGCTTCTTCAGCTCGTCTTCCATATAGTGGGTAAGAGTTGCCTGAGAAGCATGTGTCTTGCCTCAATTGTTTGGGGTAGTCTTTGGAGCACTTTCTGTCAACCATGCATGGACTGTCATGATTCCATTGTCCACATGGTCCATGAGCCATGTGTGATGTGACAATGTGATGTAATTCCGGATTTGTTCCTTTGTCCAGAATCTCTGCAGACACAATGCGATCAATATCAGTGGAAGTCCTGGGTTTGTCGCGTGGCACCATGCTGATGAGCATATGTATATGAGGAAGATGCCTCTTCTGAGTTTCTTTCACCATCACAAATGCGTCCACATGTCCCAGAATGTCATATTTCAGGATGTCTGTGAGGAGAGCCTCCACCTTAATGTGGAAAACTGTGGCAATGATGTCTGGTCTTTGGTGGGTCTGTTGACCCTCAAGAATTTATCCTTTTATTTCAGGCTAGTTCGGGTTGCAAGTGAAGGTGAGGAAGAAGTCTGGCTTGCCTTTGACCAAGGCCATGGCGTCTTGGAATTCTTTGGCGTACCATCTTGGTGATCCATAAATTGTGGGTGGCAGGATGGTTAGGCGTCCTGGGATTATCTCAGTGTCACTACTCAGGGCATCAACAATGACTTTTTACTTTTCTGCCTTGATAGATTTCTGATTGTGGCGAATCCAGTTGAGACATTGTGACTCAATTTTTGCCATCATGTCGTGTTAGTCTTCCACTGCGGAGCAGTAAATTGAAATGGTGAGCAGTGTTTTGCACTTGCAGATGGAAACGGTAAAAGCATGTTGGGGTGACACCTCTCAGTTCAGTGTGGTATCGTTGGGATCCCTGTGGTAGAGGCAGCACATATGATAGTGGGTCATATGCTGGATGAATGGCGCTGATTGTTTGAAGTCATCCTTCTCTGAGGTCAAGAGTGACAGCCAGTTTCCCAAATTGCTCAGTAGGAGTTGTTCCTAGAGCAATGACAGCAACATCGCTGTCCAGTAAACTTTCCCTTGTATTCGTACGCCTGGGTTGAAGCCAGGAATAGCAACTTCTCTAATGCCAATACTTGCCATCGCCATGAATTGTTGTATTTTTTTGCTTCTTTAACAAAGTTTTGATTAATGAAGAGGTCCTTGATAGCATTTGGAGGTTGTGGTGGGATTGAGCCGGGCTTGGGATTTGTGGGATTGTATGTGAGGTCTACTTTTCCAGACATGCAACAGAATCCATTCCTCTCCTCTTTCCATACATAGGCATTGCAGTGTGGATACAGTGTGAATATGTAGGATACTCAAACAGTGAGGTCTTACTAAGTGTGTGTGTGTGTGTGTGTGTGTGTGTGTGTGTGTGTGTGTGTGTACTTACCATACAGCTTCTCTTGGAAGAAGTTTGCATCATCACACCGAGCGAGGTTGTGATTGTTTTTACGTGCCTGTTACACACGTGCACGATGAGCTTCCTGATGGCACAGGGCATCTCTTTCCCAATGTTCCTCTTGCTGTTGAGGTGTCTCCTCCCCTATGTGGCGGTGGTGTTGTTCACGGTCATGCATCTGGCACGCTGCTCGCACTTCAGGTGTTTCAGCATCTCAAAGCCTTTCATGACAGGTGGCATCGCTGGCCAGTCGACAACTTCGTTTGTTTTCAGTTTCAGCTCTGCAGAGCCTCGAGTGCAGTGCAGCGTTGCTGGCCAGTCAACAACTTCGCTGGTTTTCAGTTTCAGCTGCACGGAGCCTAGGGATGCACCGATCCGACTTTTCCAGTCCTGATACCGATACCGATGCCTGGACTTTGTGTATCTGTCGTTACCCGATACCGATCCGATACTGTTGTTGAATTAATAATAACCATGTAGAAGAGACTAAAGGCACCAGACTTTCCCAACTAAACATTACTTTCCTCACTAAGACAAAATGATCAAACATATACCAAACAAGCAGGGGCCAAGCCCCCCCACGCAACTCGGACCCCGCGCACCGCAGAGCCCACCGGAGTTGGCCCCAAAGGATGCCAGGCTCGGGGCAAAAGTGAGGACACAGGCCAACGTCTGAGTCGTGGTATTCGCTGTAATGGGAAGTGCACTGGAAGTGCAAAAGGCTGAATGTGTGCCGATTTGGATTTGTTGTACAAAGCCACGCCCACATTGACCAGTAATGACCACCTTCAAGATATGACCTCAGGATTGGCCCTACATCATACCGACCAAGCTTCGTAAAAATTGGTGCAGCCGTTCAGGAGATATAAACTTCCAATTTTTTAGCGCCCCCTAGTGGCCAAAATTCGCCAAATTCGACTCATCCCTTCCAGTCTCATGGCAACCAAGGATCTCAAATTTGTTGTTAATAGCATTTAGTTTGACCGAGATATCGAACCGTTTACATTTTTATAGCCAGCTACAGAAATGTGTTTGTTAATAATGTGCGCATTTTTTGAACGAGCAAAATTGTTTTGATAACTTTAGATCAGGTCCAGCTGACGAGTGTACGTGCCAAGTTTCACGCAGATCGGACAAAATCCCAAGGAGGAGTTCGAAAAAGTAGGTTTTGCATATGTGGCTATTGAGCGCAGTTAGAGGGCTCTGCACCTTGGGCCTCCTGTCTGCCCGGGTTGGGGTGGTCCCTGTGGCAGCGCTCCCTGCGGCCTTGGATCTTGATCTCTCTCAGTGTGGCTGGCCCCCAAAATGTAGCTTCTTCCTCACCTCAGGTCTCGGTGCCTGGCCATTTCTCTTTAGTGACAGCTAGTGTATGTGTGGGAGTGAGTGTGTGGGTCTATGTGTCTGCGTGCGTATGTGTGTATGTGTGTATATGAGTGTGTATGTATTTGTGTATGTCTATGCATATCTGTGGGGGTGGGAGGGTTGGGTTCTTTTGATTTTCTTCTCTTGATTTTATTTGCTGTTTTTTAATCCCTGTTGTTTTTAATCTCTTTAAGGCACTTTGCGCTACTTTTTTGTGTGAAAAGCGCTATACGAATAAAGATTGATTTGTTTTAGTTGAGGGTCATGTTTGAGAAAGCTGCATCTGTTAGAAGACTTGGGCTGGCCACAGTTTAAAACCACAGAGCGCCTCCGTTCATTTACATTCTCAGCTAGCCTAGCTTCTTACATGAAAACACATGGCTTTTTGTTCCCCAATCATGGTTCTTACTCTTCAGGCATCAGGAAAAACTGTGTCATCATGGCCACAATATGTCCCTGTGTGCCATTTGTAACATTTCACATCATCCATTCACATCTCCACTGTCTACTGAAACCCCCAATAGTGGTCTACATTTTGAAAAAGTGTTTGTGAAGAGTTTTGAAAGATGGGCTGGTCTGTGTGAAGCATGAGCAAACTGTTTTTGAAAGGTTTTTTTCAGTGGAACGCAGAAAGCTGATGTAAAATTCAACCTGAAGTCTCCCATAAAAATATTATACTTGATTATTTTACAAACTTGATAAGTGACTCAGCTTTACTCTTAGCAGAAACAGATGTTTGTCTTAAATGTTTTCAGTGTCTTCATCTTCTCGTAGACTACGGCTCTGATCCAACTGTTTTATGGCACCATTATAGGTGTTGCATAAAGGTAGTTTCTCACACACATTTTCTTTTAAAATGATAATTCACCTGGATTTCTCGTTCTTGGAGCTTGAATGGCCCTTAAAATGGCAACAGGATCACATTGCAAAAAGAGCTGCAGCACAGCACCATCTACATGTACAGTATATAAGACCTAGGGGACTGTAACGGAAACTTGCCACAATATCTTAATTTTTTTAGTCTTGTAACTATTCTGGTCATTCAGTCACTGTCACCATCTTTGGTCTTGCCGTGAAATGATTCCCTTTTGTTGTTTTGTAGTAAATGTACCCCTGAATTGTCCTATACACATTAGTGTGGCCATTTAGTTCAGCCAGAAATTGCCTTAACCATAGCCTATACAGTATTTTAGCCCATTTATTTTACAGTTTTTCTTTACCCCTAAATTTGCATCACAAATTCTGTATCTTCAATAGGGCAATTAACTGCTTCAATTAGGGGAAGTAAGACGGTGCAAACAGGAGAAAATACACAAATTACTTATCCATATGTCAACATGATTACTGCTACAAGAGAGGCAGGGACTCACAAACCCTCCCTCACGTTGCTTCCAGACTGACTGTAGTTACAAGATTTAAGTCTGAGCACTATGAAAGTGTGTAACTCAGCAGTGTGTCTTGTCTTAAGTCAATCGTTGTTGGAATTTTAGGATCCAGAGTGTTTGAAGCTTGAACCAAATGTAAGAATACATTTACTCCTCGTGTGTAGATTTAGACCATTCCTTTTTTTTATTTGTCTTTTGTCAGCCTTAAAGTACTACTTGAGTTTCTAGTAGACACACGTATCTTGACTCAACAACATTGAAAAATATTCCAATGCTGCTAAGTCATTAAGATTGTTGTTGCTTTTCACAATAGTTCTTGTGTAGAGGTGGAGCTTGTTAACCTGACTGCCAGATGGTTTGTTACACAGAACAAACTGGTAAGTAGTCTTTGGAAACTGTTTGGAAAAGGGCAGGCTCTTTCAAAAAAATACTTGGTTGGTGATTGGATGAATCAGCTGTCTATCACCATCTATCAGGGGCTGCATTTAGATCAAATCAACAGGAGAGTGTTACCACAAGTGAGGTCAACTGGAAAAATCAAACTCTTGTTGAAACCAGCTGAGAGAAAAAATATCTTTTACCTGAAAAAAACCATTCAGTGCCATTCTTCTCTTTTCTTTCATTGAAGAATATGCTCTACTTCTAATATAATTGATGCTTTATCACTAACGATAACCTATTGAGGAGCCGCCATTGCTGTTGTGAAATGAACAATCACTTCTCTTGCCCTGTCATCACATCTAAACCATGCCCCTAGTTGCAAGTAGTTCCTTAGAGTAGGATGATTGGTGCAAACAACTGTGCTTCAGCCAAAATTGCATCTCTGAGGGAGTCATATCAAGATTGTTGAATGTATGTGTTGATGTTTAACATAGATACTGTTGGTAAACTCTAAACTCTAAAATTTCGATATGTGGAGGTTTTTTGATGCACTATTGGGTGAGACATACTATATAAAATCTTTTTTGAACAAGTGGATTGGATGAATTGGACAAATAGATGTTCGACAAAGTTGGACAGTCCTGCTGCATAGTCATTTTTAAGAAAATATATTCAGGGAAAAAAGAAGAAAGACTAGGACAGCACTCCGATTTGACAATTTGACATTGCCGCAATGTAATACAATAGTGGCTCTGCTTCTACATCTTTGGTCATAGATAAAATGTTGATGAAAAGGAACAAACTGAATGATTGATCTTTGGTTGAGCTACCTTTGCCAAGGTTAAAGTAATGACATTAAACCAGTGTGAAGGGCTTTGTGTGAACCCCTCTTACAAAGAGAAATTCTTTTATGTTGACAGAGAGAGCGCTTTGTTACATTGTTGCAGTCAGTCCCTTCCAGGGTTCATTGCATTCCTACACACTTGAATCTTGAAGTGTGATTGGTTTCATTGTACAGTACCCTCAGGAATACTCAGTTCTTACAGTAAATCATCCATTATCTCTTGATATATGTATCTCTTCAGAATACAGTTTTTCTCGATTGCTAAGACACATTTCTTGAAAGCTTCTCTCCTTTTCTCTAAACTGTGAACACAAACCCCAATTTTCAAGCTACATTCACAAAACCTCAGACTCTTCTTGCAAAACCA
>CAEMYA010000196.1:228821-238888 GCA_903131615.1 Diplodus sargus | reverse complement strand
AAGCAGGAATTGTGCTTGTAGTTTCGCAGAATTGGTTCAGGGGGTTGGTGCATGAGTTACATGTTGTGGTCATTGTGTCTCAAGTACCAATTTTTGTGTGTAAACAATCAAGAAAAACTGTAATTGTGTTTGACTTTTGCCACCTGTGCTCACCATTATGCAGCACAGGTGAATCACATGAAAATGTGTTGGGAAGTTGTGTCTAAACAGGTGAAAAGTGTTCATGGTTTTGCCAATAGAGTGATTGATTCAATCAGTGGGTTCAGGCAACAGAGAAATTGGTTCAGACAACAGGGTTTAGTGTTTTAGCAATAGAGAAAAACTGTAATACGATGCTAAAAAACTTTAGGTCTTCAGAAGAATTTTCTTTTTAAAGAGGTGCTTAGGGGTAGTTGTAAATTGTGTTTTGAAATATGTCTTTAAATGTCATTCTAGGACAGGCAAGGATAGTGATAATACAGTAAATAACAGGGAAATAAACTTAAAAAGAGCTGATTTTACTGATGTAACCCTCAGTTTTCCTGTCCTCCTTTCTCAGATGAGTTGAAGAAGCAGTTAGCAATGCAGAGGAAGCAAAGGGCAGCTCATGGTAAGATAAACTGACAATGGATACTCCCACAGCAGATCTTGAACCTTTTGTGTTTGTTGAAAAGAAGCATAACATCCATCTCCACCTACCCACACAACAGCCAAACAATGCATGTACACAAACAATTACATGCATCATATGCAGCATCTCTGTTAATTGCACACTTGCCTTTTTGTAGAAGTTAGAATGACTGAGAAGCCAGGTTTTTATTGAAACTCAAACTGTCTCTGTTTGCCATCTTTTTGATATTGATCTCCATTAAGAATGGGGTGATTAACATTGTGGACACATTGTGGGTGCTCTTGCGCTATATGTGTAGCAGTGCCCACTTCAAAGCCTCTGCAATAGGCCTCACTGCCTGAAAACTTAGTGACCAAAGATTGGGCCTCATTTCTCTGAGACTTCATTTACCATTTTTACTAAATGTTTTAATCAGTGACATAAATGCTTTGATGAGGAAATCTGGTTGTAATGCACACAAACATCTCCCTCTAGTTGAGGCGCTCAAGGCTTTTCTCATTATTTTGAATGCAGCATCAGAGAACACTTCACAGCAGCCTGGCTACTGTTAGCCAGAGTAGGTATTTAAAACATTGTCTTTGAAAGAAACGCATTTTCATTTACACAACACATGCTTGCTAGCCTAAAAAAAAAATGTATTTGTGATTTTATCTACAGTATAACTTTCACAGTAAAACTGAACTAAAAACATTCCTTTTTAGCTGTACCTAGTCTGATTGCCAGTCTCAGCTATTATTTTATGATTTAATTTGAGTATTTTTTATATATATTTATTGTGACACTTTTAACACATATATCTTAATATTTTTTTATTCTATTTATCATGTTTAGGCTTACCTTTTAATGGTTCTAGTCCCTTTGCCATTAATGTTACTGATCAGCTTCATCATTTTTTAAATGTTTTTTTAACTAACATTTATTATTTATATTATTTATTTTAATTGTGTCCACTTGTGTCTAATGTTTTACTTTAAACTGTACATACAGTATTTGTAGATGCAACTTCCATGGAATGAAATGTGCTGTATAAATTAAGTTTTGTTTGCTTGCTTGCTTGCTTACTCGCTTTTAAAAATTATACTAACTCTACAGGTATGTTGGGGAATCCCAAGGAAGCGAAGAAGGAGACCGACCCAGTGGAAGAAAACTTGTGCAAACACATAGAGCAAGAAAAAAAGTCGTGAGTGTAGTGCTTTTTAATGAATTGTTATACTCAGTATTTTCGTAGTGTCTCCGAAGACCCTGCCCAGATTGATCAGACACAGTAGACATTGTGTGATGTGGACAGAAGATGAATTTGGTGCTGATAATATGTCATGTCAGTTACAAGACCACCACTGGCCGTCTGAAAGTGCTGCGAACAGAGATTGAACACCTGCAGCTGTTGCTGGAGAGGGCAAAAGTCAAGCTCCAAAAAGACTTCCAGAAGTGGTGGAGCCAGGAGGCTTCCTGTGTGCAGGTGACTGACCATACTTTATCAACCTATTTACTGTATGAGACAACACCACATAAAGTTTCAGGTAGAAGGAAATAATGACCGTGCTCGTGTGTCAAAGGTACGTTAGTGACATCAGGCAGAAAAGGCTTCAGTTTTTCAATTTTTTTCATATATATGGATGTTTGCTTTTGCCTAAAATTGGCCTCACGTTAGTGTGTGTGCAAGCTGATTCACATGTGTCTCTGAGTTCGGAGGCTTTTACGGCACCAGTGTGACCCTTAGAGCCTCTGTTCCGCATCATGCTGAGTAGGCCCTGGTGGGAGGCAAATACATGGAAACACATTTGTAAAGTATTCCATGTGACCCAAAAAAGGGCCTGGAGAGCAGCTTAGAGGCAAGACAGCAACAGCATCAAAGACAGTCTCAGAGTTGTAACAAGGACAGCATGTTCACTAAGTTTTTCAGCAACACAGTGGGGAAGAAGAAATGAGTCAGTGTTTATTTCAGTCCTAAATAATAATATTGCGTGTGAGCGTAAATGCTTAAAGGGGCGATATATAAGATATAGAATGAGTTTTTATTTAAAACTATATATATATATATATATATATATATACATATATACATATACTGGATATATATATATATATTTAATGTACGTTAATCAAAAAATGTACTTAATGTAATTAAGTATTAATTAAGTATTAATGTAAAATACATCTATGTACTGTGTTCCAGAGATGTATACTGAATATACATCAGTGAAACTTGACATAATCACTTAATAAATCAAAGAATTAAAGATATCCAAACTCTACATGCCATTTTCTCCTGCTACTGATGCCTTACGCTCTCTCTCCTCTGCCACTTCATGCCTCTCCTGTCCCAATCTGCCATTTCTTCTTGTCCCCCAGCCCTGGTCAGGGCCACTGTAAATCCCCTTCATACTATATGCCCTGTCTTCAAACTGACCTCTGTCAGTGTGTTCAAACTCAGTCGGATTCAGCAGACTCCCAGTGAACATGGCTGGAGCCTTGTTGTCCACTGTGACTCACCATGTGATCAAAGGTTGTGGAGGGCAAACTCCTGTCATCTAACAAGGGCACTAGCTTCATTGCTAACCGAGTTAATTTGCTGATGGCAGCTAGTCCCTACAACCAAAGATAGCTAAAGCAAAGAGTATAGTGAGCAGCAGTTAACAGTTATGTTGCCCCTTATGGTTTCGGAGCTACCTTTGAATTCTTGCCATTTCTTCCATGTTACACATTGTACAGTATCGAGCAAGACAATGGAGGAAGCGTTGAGACAAAACTAAATAAAACTCTGAGAGATGGACCTAGAGGACACATAGTACCTGAGGTCTTCTGTTCCCTCTAGTTACATATGGCCGCATTGTGTTTCACCAACTTCAGAATCATTAGCATGTTGTTTTTGCTGAGTGTTCAAGAAATGTTTTAATGACTTCTCATTCACTGTGACTGAGGAGTCTGAGTTAAAGGCTACAGCCAGATGTCACACAGGGTTGCCAAGAGAAACCATGGAGCCATCTCCACCTGACGATCCGGGATTTTGGTGAGACACATTTCCTTTGAGTGATGACTTACTGCTTTTTTAATCCGTCCACCAATCCCACTAGCAGATATAAATCTACACATAGTAAAAGTGTGCTTGATTGCTGTTAGATACAGTGGTCATGTCACTAGGCATTTTGAATATCTACTGAACAGATTGGTAACATAGCTGCAAGGAGGAAAAACTTCCCCTCATGGACTCTCTCCATCTGTGCTTGAATAGCACTTGATTAATAGCCAACAATCTGCAGCTCTTTAGCGCTTGTTTCCATGAAGCAAATACTGAGCAAATGTTTGAAGATAATATAGTTGTGTTTGTTCATTCATTGTGAGATTAGTCAAGGACGTGTATCACACTATAACTGGCCATTTAGAAATGATACAGGTGGTATTTGACTTTTAATGTCTGCCACTAGTCTGCCATTAGGAAATATTGTTGGCTGGGTTTACACATTTGTGCTTCACTACTCAGACTGCATTAGGTCAACTGCAAGTCTCAAAAAATCTTAAAAAGCAACTAAATCAGCCTGCACAAAAAATGAACTCAGAAGGTATTAAAAAGTAGTGAATTAAGCTGCAACAATTAGTCGATTTCTCAATTGTTGGATCGAAATAATTATTTTGATAATCATAACAAATTTTTCAAGTGAAAATATCAAACAAAATAGTCATTACTTGAGTCGAGACTTGAATCTAATTTTTTAAAAGTTGCAGGGATGTAGCAAAAGACGTCACTGCTACTAGCTACAGTAGTTAGGAAGCTCATTTTAAAATCATCTATCCACACTCTGGGCCCAGGTTTTATTAATTCATTAAATTATATCATCAGGAACTATAGATTACACTGCTGGGAAGTGCTTAAAAAAATAATCCTTTGGCTGGTATGATCATTAAGCAAGTATTAAATTGTGTTGTCTCAGATGTGACCCGATGAACCCTGCAGAAACCCTGTGTACCCTTTGCATTGTTGCTCCTTCTTGTAGAAAAGACAATAATGCTGGTGATACTGATAATTTACCTACCTACCTACCTATGATAGACAGTGAGTGGCTACAGTATGATGAAACTACAGATTATCTGTTTGATTATAGTGTAACAGTTGTTATGAAAGGCTCTCCTGACTTGTTCTTCAGTGCAAATGTGAGCAGTTCTGTGAGAAACTCTCCAGTCAGCCCAGATCCAAATCCAAACTGTTCCACTTCTTCTGATCATGATCTCAGGTTAGTTTAGCTTTACTTCATCTCTTTATTTGTTTCCTGTATGGTACTCTTGGATTATACTGCACATCACACTTTGTCCTCAACATCATCATCACAACATTGTAATAATATATATCTTTGAATTTCAGAAGTTTGATCACCAAAAGCAAACCTCCCCTGACAGCTGTCCCAGCATGGCATGATGAGTCCCTGGGTGAAAGGGCGACTGACTTCACTCCTTCCTCTGAGTGGAGGTACAGTGACACCTGGCATTTTGGAAATAAATGAATGGCTTTGAAAACAGCTGAATTGAACTGAATACTATGAATTTTGTTTTCCAATTTAGTTTCAGAATCATGTATACATACAGTCGTGGTCAAAAGTTTAACATACACTTGTAAAGAAAATGTCCTGTATATTATGGCAGTCTTGAGTTCCAATGATTTCTACAACTCTCATTTTTCTGTGATGGAACAACACATACTACTTTATCACCAAAAACATTCATGAAGTTTTGTTAATTTATCAATGTTTTGTAGGTCTTCTGAAAATGTGATCAGCAGAAAACTTGCGTTGAGCTTTAAGATGCAATGGTTTATTTTTTGCACGGCAGCCTCTCAGCCCATGGGGAGGCAAAACATGCTTGACTGTGGACACTGACTCCTGTCAGACAAGGCGCAAGATACAAAGACACAGCCAAAAAGACGACCAAATCAACCAATACAATAAAACAGACAAAGACATACAAAAAATATATAAAAAAAATAAATAAAAGACAAATGAAATAGAACAGAGAATACCCCATTGTCTCATTATGCTCACTTCAGGGTTTTATTAACCTGCCAGAGCTCCTGAAGTTTAGAATTAAGTCCACCTTCAGCCTGGATTGGATTGTCCAGTGACCGTATTCTGTCCAGAGGGCTTCCAATTTAGGTAAGAGAATCCTTTTGACAGAAAGTCAAGACTCTCTGAGGGGAGGTAGTCCGTAAGTGGTTTCCAAATAGTCAGAAATAGCTCACCATTGCCCTTCATCACTGCGTTAATTCTCTCGTGTGGAAGAACAGAAAAAATCTCTTTATACCACATAGTAATAGTGGGAGGTTTGTCACTGATCCACCTCAACAGTATACATTTTCTTGCCAAAAGTAGCAGCTTATCCAACAATTTAAATTTGAGAGAAGGGAGTGACACAAACTTAGATGGCAGGCCAAGTAGGAAGAGGCCAGGATCCTTGCTAACTTTAGTTTTGAAAATGCCACTACGCTCTTTTGCAATACAGGACCAAAACCGTGATATGTATTTACACTGCCAAAAAAGATGAATATAGTCCCCTCTCTCTCTGAGACATAGCGGTGACAGGCTTGGATCCATCCTATTATGGATGGAAGGTGTTATGTGCAATCTATGAAGAATTTTATATTGCGTTTTCCTCAGTCTATTGCAAGAAAACACCTTTTTGATACAACTAAGAGCTTCTTGCCAGTTGTCTTCTATGTAGTCATTATCTAGGTCCCTTTCCCATTTATATTGGACATTAGACAAGCTTGTTGGACAAATGTCATGCAACAAGTATTAAAAGGAGGAAATAAAATTGGTAGAGTTCTTGCAATTGATAAGAAATGATTCTGGGGCACTTAGTTTAGGAGTATTGAGAGAAGGGATACTCAGCTCCCTAACAAAGTGACGGATCTGCAAGTATCCGAAAAAATGCTCCTTGGGGAGGCCAAACTGAAGGTGAAGTTGTTGAAAAGACATGAGAATACCATCTTTAAACAAATCTCCAATGGTCTTAACGCCACTGGATTTCCAAAACTCAAAAAGTGGGCTGCTAGTAGCTGGAATGAAGTCAGCATTACCACAAATAGGTGTCAACATAGAAACCAAGTCCTTCCTTCCAGAGAAACCAACTATAGACCACTTAAATGGGAAATCCTTTGTCAAGTCATCAAGATCCAGCCCACCAATAGGCATGGCCTCAGATTTATCAAAGTTAACCTTGAAACCAGATACACCACCAAATTCCTTCAACAATAACATAGTGGCAGGAATTGACCTTTCAGGGGAAGATAAGAAGAGCAAAATATCATCAGCTTAGAGAGCTATTTTTTTAACAGCACCCCCCACTGAGACACCTTTATGTTTGTATTAAGCCTAATGGCTACGGCAAGGGATTCTAAAGCTATTGCGAACAGTAGTGGGCTAAGGGGGCAGCCTTGTCTTGTGCCCCTAGCCAGTGGGAAGGGTTCAGAATGAAGGCCGTTTGTGATAACGCTAGCCGTTGGTGAGTTATAAATGGTTTGTATCCAGCTAAGGAAGTCACCCCCCAGACCAAGTCTCCTCAAGACATCAAACAAATAGCACCACTCCACCCTATCAAAGGCTTTTTCAGCGTCTAGGGACACAGTGAGAGCCCTGCCACCTTGTTGATTTGTGTATTGAATCACATTCAAGAGCCTTCAAATGTTTAAAGATGATAAGCGATTCTGAATAAATCCAGTCTCATCCGGATTAATAAGACTTGGCAAAAGACCCTCTAGCCTCCTTGCAAGAACTATCAACCCCAATAAGGCTAATAGGACAGTATGAGCCACATTCCTCTGGAGGTTTACCTTTTTTCAAAATCAAAGATATATTGGCCAATTTAAGAGATTGTGGCAATTTATGATTGTTAAAAGAATGTTGATACATATCTGTCAGAGGTTTGATAAGAATTCTGCTGAATGTTTTATAAAATTCTGGGCCAAAACCATCAGGCCCTGGGGCTTTCCCCCCTTTCAGCGTCTTAATGGCCTCTAAAACCTCATCCTCTGTTACAGGCCTGTTTATCTCTTCCTTCTGTACATCATTGAGACTAGGGAGCTCCAGTTTACCTAAAAAGGCCTCATGTGCTGTTGCAGAAGAATCACATTCAGAAGAGTATAATCTCTGGTAGAAAAGCCTCATGGTTTTGTTAATGTCCAGTGAGGCGTATACGTTTTCACCCCTATCATTCCTGAGTGACGAAATATTGTCAGTCTCTGTTCTACCTCTAGCTAGCCGAGTTAGGCGACCTGATTTGTTGCTGGATTCATATAGTCTGTGTCTGGCAAAAAAAATGGAAGTTTCAGCTTTTTTCGTTAACACCTGATCCAATGCTGTTCGAGCTGCATCTAAAAGTTTTCCAAGTGATTTTGTGGGATTAGACTTAAATTCTATTTTCAAGCATTTAACCTTTTCCTCAAGTTCTAATTGATTTTTAAGTAATGCTTTTTTCTCTGCAGAGGTGTACGACATAATAGATCCCCTTAAATAACACTTAGCTGTTTCCCATAGAGTTGAAGGGTTAATGTCTGGTGTTCTATTAACTGCCAGGAAAAAATCTAGTCCTTTAGTAATAAACTCTCTAAACTGGGGGTTACTCATAAGATGAGAATTTAGGCGTCAATGTCTACAAGATGGGTTATTATATGGAGGACAAAAGGTGACACTAATGGGGCAGTGATCGGAGAGGACTTGGGTTCCGACTGAGCAATCAGTAATTCTTTCCAGAATTCCCCTTGAAACTAAGAAATAATCGATTCTAGAAAATGATTGATGAGGTCGCGAGAAGAACGTAAAATCCCTTCCTTTAGGGTTCAAGATCCTCCATGCATCGAATAATTCTATGTCCTTGCAAAAGTCTAACAAGTTAGTGCTTTTCTGAGATCTCCTAACTTTAGAGGGGGACTGATCAATGCTGGGATCGAGCACACAATTAAAATGTCCTCCAAGCACTACAAGAGAGCAGGAGAATGATGAAATATCTGCTAGTAAATTAGATAGGAATGATGGTTCATATATTGTGGGAGCATATACACAACCAATTATGATGTGTTCCCCAAAAATGTAGCCTGATATCAAAACATATCGCCCTTCCTTATCCTTAATCTCCTTTTCCACCTTAAATGCAAGACTGCGGTGCATGAGAATTGCCACCCCACGGCTACTGCTGTTATAGGAGGAGTAAAAGACCTGACCCACCCAGCTTCTACGTAGTTTAATGTGTTCGAGATCCGAAAGATGGGTTTCTTGGAGGAAGCCAATCTGGCAACTTTCTTTCTTTAAATAGGAAAGAAGTTTTTGTCTCTTGACCACATGGTTTATCCCTTTGATGTTAAGGCTTACAATTTTTAAGTTACTCATGGTGTGCCAAAAAAACAAACTGTATTATAGGAGCGGAATAATAGCAGCAAGACCTCTGAAGTAGGTATCCAAGTAAGCACAATGCATGGTGGTAGATAATTAGGAATGGGAAATTTTTCAAATGGGGTGTAAAGGACACATACAATTAAAGTAAACACATAAAACATTGAATAGAACGTGACAGCAACCAACCAGGGATGTTGTACATAGAACAGGCTCAACAAACCCTTGCCCCCCCTCCCCCAAATCCAGCACATCCTAAAAGGTGCAACAACAAAGAAGGGGCCATGAAACCGAGGAGACTCAATTTCCTGAAAGAAGAGGAAAAATAAAAAACTCTCGACAAGCATACTAAGTTATGAAACTAACCAAAAACTCCTTCAATACTCCCGCCCCCAGGCATATCACAGTGTATTTGGCATGGTCAACAGTTAAGCAGGTGAAATAGAAGAAAAAGACACAAAAAAAGAGAGAGATTGACTTCCAGAGTAACTCATGAACAGAAAACCGCATTTTGATGTGCAGTGGTATATTGTAAAACGAATGTCTGCCTTGTTGCAATGCCTCGTTACATGCAAGTAAAGTCTGTAAACATGTAAGTGTCTCTGTAATAGAGAAGGTAGGCTAAATGCTATATCTCACATTGAGATTTACTGCAGAGGCTTATTATTAACCCTTGTTGTAAAGAAGAGGAAAAAAGGAGACATACATTAGCCAAGTCCAGTGATGAATTTCTCCACGTCCTGGTGTGACTTAAATGAGTGGTCCTGACTGTTGTACTTGATGCAGAGGGTAGCCGGGAAGCGCATAGAAAAACAGATCCCCCTCTGAATAAGCTGCTCACAGCCTTTATTAAACTCCTGACGTGCAGCTTTAACTTTAGGTGAATAATCCGGCTTGATAGAGAAATCACGCCCGTCGTGTCACAGCTGCCCTTTTTCCCGCATGGCTTGAAGAATCCTCTCTTTGTCACCGGAGTTGTGAAGCCTACAAAGCAAACTTGATTGAAACAACTTTTTTATAATCACATAAATTTGATCGTTTTAGAAATCATTGGAACTAAAGACTGTCATGATATACACTACATG
>CAEMYA010000196.1:216414-228744 GCA_903131615.1 Diplodus sargus | reverse complement strand
CCTGTAGATTTTACAGCTGTGAGGGGTTTTCTCTTCCTCTCATGAACATAAAAATACATTACATATTTCTTTTATGAAGTAATGTCTCCAAACTCTATTAACAAATCAAAAAGCTGGAGTCATGCCTGCATGCTGCTGCTGAAACTACCTTTTTACAACCACAATAAAACACTGAATGCACAATATACATGTGGTATATGTCGTCTCAAGCAACCACTTGTAGTACAGTCACTGTTTCATACAGAGGCTTCATGATGCAAGAAACTGTTGACTGTAAGGTTTTTAGCTTGCTACCTTCAAGTTTTGGGAGCAAGAACAGTTTTAACATGTTAGAGTAATGATCTACAGTGCACACATTCATGCAGTGCAAAGGATTTGCTATAGATATATTAAGTACTTGTCTGTGTTACAGATAATGTTAAGAATTGAACATGATATTATCATACCAGATTACCCATGTACATTTCAGGGCCCTGTCAACTACCAAGCTCTCAGCCTCATCTATCCCCTTGACTGGAGACCAACAGGCTGATGCTGATATTCTGGCCTTTGTCAGAGCCAGACAAAGCCTCCTCAGCAGGATAGGTAGAACACACACACACACACACACACACACATACACATGTGTGCACTCAGCTCTAAGATTTCGCAATATGCATCCAACACTGCTCTCTGGTGGTGTTTTGCCTTACTACACTTTACTTTACAGCAAAGCGTACAAAACTGTATGGCCACAACTGTCTTGTTTAGACCATTAAAGAGCCACACTCATAGATACCGGCCTCCTAAAAACACCTGAATTTTGTCTTCAAGATACATTATTCCCAGAGAAATGAATGAACATTTTGAAAAATATGTTATGTTTAAGAAAGTAAGAAAAAAAATCCATGTCTTAATCTGGATTTACACCCAAAATTAATGTGACCTTGTCTAGCCCAAGACTCATCCTCTATTCAAATTTATTCTCTCTCTCGCTCATACACATGCACACCCTTTTATCCTTGTGTGGCTGCTTACTTTGGCAAACAAGTTCACTTAGCTGTCTTGCGGTGTACTGCAAGATATCCAGAACAGCTGAGGTCATTTGAACAGAGTTGCAGAATGAGCACAAACAACAACCTAAAAAACAGTTGATTGCCCTCCAAAATCAATTTTTCTTTCTTTCTTTCTTTCTTTCTTTCTTTCTTTCTCCCTCCTGTCTTTCCTTGCTTCCTTATTTCCTTCCATCCTTCCTTCCATCTGTCCTTAGCCACTCCTAAGCTGGCTAAGGACACAGTGTTTTGACAGGAAAGCCCCTCTCCTTGGTTGTTTGGTAACGCCTGCATGGTGCTATTCCTCCTATCAAAACAGCTTCTAAGCCACTAGTGCATGTAAGGAAGTGTAGGGAACCTGGCAAAAAGCGACAGACAGCACAGTTGAGTGGAGGCCATTATTGTAGTTGAAGTCATAGTTTAGGGGGTGTTTCAATGCAATTTAATTTCAAGAATTGTTACGCTGACTTTGTAAGACCCAGAAAAGAACATAGTCTTGTCATATTTTTACATGGCTTTTGGACATTTTCTTACTCATTACTCAAGTACTTATCTAATTTGCCTTGTGTTTTGTTAGGTATGTCACACCAACATCAGTGACAGCACAACGTTCTGATGAAGCATTCCAGGCCATGAAGATACTGCTAATACAGCCCCACACCTGTCAGGTGATGGGGCTGAATGATCTTCAGACATATATGAGGCATTATTGAGTATAGATGGACAATAAAGATGTGTAAAGACAATTATCTAAACTGGATCCAAAATGTACTAGATTTGTCATGAATCGACACCTCTGTCAAACACAAGCCACACATCTGTCTGAATTTACATGCATACATACCTGTTGACCTTTTGGGAATGAGGCCAGTGTTATATATTGGGCAGCCCTAAAATCCCCACCTCCTCCAGCTATTTGATCTGAACAAATGTTGTCTCAAGATATCAGAGAAAGGAGCGGACAATAGGAAACCAGTCATCTCCTGTGTGTTTGACTTGATGTGTCATGACTTTTTAAATGGTCACACGATGTGTCGATATGCACAATGACACATGTCATATATCTGTCTGGTTTTATTTGATTTGATTTTAAGTGTTAGACATTTTGTGGAAAATGCTCTCGTTAACCTAATAATTTCTGACATTCTGTAAAATAAATAGTGTTGCTGTTGTTATCTGTACAAAATATAGAATCAAACAATAAAGCTGAGTAATGAAAAAATGTCAACGACAAGATAAGGTAATGTATTCAAGCAGCAGGTGACAAAATGAAACGCATAATTGCTTGATTAAAATTACGGATTTCTCTGATTTGAACATTGTTCGAAACATTTGGGATAATGTTAGAACACAACTCGATTTTAGACATTTTAATGTAGCAATCTTATTATATCTTCAGTGTATACCACCGTAGTACTTTGCAGCTACTAGCCAAAGTAGTTTATGTGATACTCTGCCAGTGAAGTTGGCGCTGACATACACATAATGTAGTATCAGGTTTTTGGTCTCCTGTTGCAGGCTGTTCTGTACTCTGTGTCATGACTTTACTTTTTAGTGAACATCCTGGTGTATGAAATAGCTAAAGCTAGTTTTTTTCTTATCACTAATGCTACATCTCTTTTTCACAGCTCTTCAGCTCTACAGTTAGTTCCTTGCTAATGGTAATTATCAGTGAAAGAATTATCTTAGTACCTTTACTCAGGTACTCAATAAGTTTGAGATATTTGTACAGTATTTGTACAGTATTATATAGTCGTTTTTTTTTTTTTTCACTGCTGCTCCACCACATCCCAGATTCAAATATGGCACGTTTTATTCCACTACATTAATCTGACAGCTTGAGGTCCTAGTCATTTTCCAAGTCACAATTTTCATTCCCCACTTGTGAAAACCACGTTTCATGTGAATTTTGAATGTTTTGGATAAACTGAGCGATGAAGTCTGCCTTTAAATGGACTTCATAGCTGTTTTGTACTCTGATCACCCAAATCACTTTTGAGCACAAGTCAGCATTCACCCATTCTAACACACTGGTGGCAGAGACTATACAAAGCACCACATGCTCATTGGGAGCAATAACTATTCTACACACTCACATGTAATAGCTACCTGGAGCAATTTTGGGTGCTGTTTTTTGCTTCTTACTTCTGGTTAGTGGAGGACCACTCTACCTCCTGAGCCACAACTACTCTACCTAATTCTCCTACTTCTTCAGCTCCACAAACTATTTACAACCCCTCTTGGATTGCATCAAATGCATCACAACAGTGCTGAAAACAGGCTGTTTTTCTGACACCATGAAAAGTTGACTTTGTGGTTCTCACAGGACAGCGACAAACACATGATGATCTTGAATTTCCCACTTTGGGATTAACATAGTATATATATATTAAACAAAAAAGAATAGGATGCGTTGCTGTAGGTTAAATTACCCAAAAGTGTTTTAAGTATTTAAAATTAACTATGTTTTAAACAACTATGTCAGTGAACTGCAACATATGCATTCATGCAGCATTAGTAATAATCCCAAATCATTGGATATGATTGTAAAAGACAGATTAACATTTTACGTGACCACTTTTATTTTGGTCATAATACTTTTACTTAAAGAGCAACTAAACCCCCAAACCACTTTTTTCTGCTGAAAACCAATGTATTTGGGTATGAAGTAGTGTTGCTGAGTGATTCTGGTCCAACTCTTGATATTTTAGTCAAAGTATTTCAATTTGGCATATTTTGTAGTAAAAATGTAAGTGTGACTGCCCTCTATGGGTTGAAACCCAGTTATTACAATTGAATTTTCCTATTGGCTGAGATGGAGGCAGATGACGTTTTGGAGGCAGCTTTCGTCACGGTCCACCACGGTTAGCTCCGCCCCCTCCTATAAAAACTAAAAAAACAAATTTAAAAAAAAAACTTTTTTTCTGCATGTGTGAGTATGGTGACGTTTAGGGGGGAGGGGGGAATTGGAGAGTACTCCTGGAGCCCCACCCATAATCAAGGCATTTTTTTGAATTTCCAGCTTAGAGCACATTATCCAAAACTGAGGGGTTTAGTTGCTCTTTAAAAATATGACTTTGGCTGAAAAAATTTTTTTGGGCTGTGTCATCAATGATTCCGTAAAAGAAGTCAGTTACATTAATTCCAGATTACACCACAACTGGTACAGTGGAAATTAAGCTTTTGTTACATTGTCAAGCCTGTATTGAGAAGTTGACTGGGGCTCTGTGCTCTCCTTGAAATATGAAACTATATAAGCCTCCAGTTTGTGCAGGGCTTCCTGAAGATCTAGTATTTGAAATTCAAATTGTGTTACAAACATTTCTTTGCAAGCAGTATTGATTATTGGTCATTAAACTGAATGATCATATATGGAAGCTTACAATCAACTATGGTCACATTTAAATGTGATAGTTCAGTGAAGATAATAACACTCAAGCTCAGAGAAATAAAATTGATCATTGAATTAGCCAATTCACAAATGCAGGGTTTGAATAGTCGACAACTGCAAAAAAGTCTGAAATTTGGAAATGTACGTGTAATGTTCAGATAGTCGATGGGTTCTAACTGACTGCCCCAGTGTTTCTGACTTTAATTGACATCACGACAGCTGGAGCCTTCACTACACACCTAAACAGACTGAAGTCAACCTGTAAACACGGGAAGGATCTGTTTGCATGGCTTTGCGTTGATTTGTTTGGCATATGACAAGCAGCTGCACAATTTGCATTCAGGCAAGCGTTGCCTTGGAGAAAGAGTCTTCTTTGGTCAAGTCATGCTATCTTAATGCTATTACTCTATTTAAAATGTATTTTTATTTAAAATACTAATACAGAAATTGGCACAAATTATACAGAGATCACATTTTTACCTCAACTTAACAGCAGTGAACTGCTAAACTACTACTACAACTACTTTTTAACTAATTCATATCAAAAAGCTTAGCAATGTTGTGGAATGGTGAATTACATGTCATTAAACTTCATTTTGCTATAGCAAAGTTCAACTACATTCAGATGTGGTTTCCTATTTTATTAATTAAACAACCTTTTTTGCCATTTTTGTGTATTTAACTACTGATGCTACAAACTATTTTGGGCCATTAAAGGAAAACTTGAATGTATAAGACATATTAACAAATGTTCAGAAAAGTTGTTGCTTCCTACCTGGGAAACTCAGGTAACTCCTTCTTCATGTAGTCCCCCAACCAACATTCCTTGGACTTTATCATGAACCATGGGGTATTTTATATTTTTGATCATGTGTGACCCGTGAACAAGTGGGCACTTTTTGAAATGATCTCTACAGTTCCCCAAACATAATTTTTTAAAGAGGTTTGAACTACATTTTCTAAGTAGCCAATTTTCTGTATTTCAACTTCTTCCAGAATTAAGTAATGGATAGCTTGGATAGATTTGCTTTCAAAGTAGCTTATCCAATACTACAGATTTGCTATAGATGTTATGCGTATACAGTACAGTATATCAGACTATTCTTAAATTTCAAATGTGTTTAACCCTCTGGAGTCCAGGTTGATTATGGTTCTTTTAAACCTGTGTCTGCCTTCTCATTTAGTTTTGACCTTGGTGCCTGTTACATCTGGCTCAAGAGCCTGAACATAAGTTGGGACACAACACCAGGTTAGAAGTCAAGGAATATGGCATTTATTTCCAAAATGAGCAAAAAACAAATGAAACAGAAGCAGGGTCTTGTGTGACGGCGTTGAGAGACAAGCAAACAATAACAGCACTCAGAATGACACGCAACACCCTCTTCGTTAAGATGACAGCCATGCTGACGGCATCCTTACGTACACATGAGAGGGCACTGGCCACAACATTGTCATGCCCCTTTTTGTGACGGGTTTTTAGATTTAAGTTCTGGGCCATAAACACCCAACACTTACACCATTGATTACCATTACATATACAATTTCGGAAGACAGTAAAAACTGTTGCCGACTGTAGAGGTGAGCCAAGATAAGTGTAGAAATGTTGAAGTAAAGAAAAGTAACATACTGGCCGACCAATTCATGAGGAATCTTCCTGTAGTAGTACAGCACCAGCTACAGTATCACTCGTGCCAACCTCCAGGTTAAATGATCCTGCAAAGTTTGGAGTCAAGAGGAGCTTTTACAATCTGAAAGGCCTGCTCACACTTTGATTCTCAGACCAAACTCTCAGAAGTTGATCCAATGGGATATTACTAATAATTACTGCAACACTGGCAGCACATATAACATTATTGTCTTGGATATTTATGGCTGACATTGTTGAAGTCTTCTATAAAGTGGATGCTTTCCTTACATCCTTTCAGGGATTTGTAACATGCCAGCTTTATAAACATCAAAACCATAGAGCTCCATTATAGGTTGTCTCATGAGACTCCTCTCAACTCTCTGATTTATGGCTCTCACAGGTAGTGCTCTCTACACCTCTCCAAAATGTCATCTCCCTTCCCTGTGACCATAAATAAGCTTGGCTCTTAAATGGGGGCAAAATTCCTGATCATTTTTCACCAGACAAAGTGTCCATACTTATAGTCAATTTATATGTCTTGACATTACTCAAGTTGTAGCACCAGTCATCATTATTTCAACAGTAATTTCAACCAAATGTGTCAATTCAGGAATCCAAAAATGAGTGGTTTGTCTCTTGTTAAATTAGTATCCACAATTCAGACTCTTATTGAAACGCTCTGGCATCAGCACTCCGACATACAACCTCAGGTAAAATATTAACTTTTGTCCTGCTGACAAGATGCTGCCAGCGCTTCCTTATTTCCTTTTTGGATGGTTATCCTAGCAGAGTGTTCACCATTAGTTACAGCGTTATTAAACAGCCTTTCTTGATGTTAAATGTATTTTTGTCACACTTTTGAGAATTTCCGTTTCCCTCTTTGGAGAAGAATGCCACAGTCTACACTAATGGAAACTGTCTTCGGGGAACTACCCTTGAGATATGTGTACATCATCAAGACATTGATTGTCAGTCTCTTCTGAAGCCATTAACCAGTTTTCTGAGTTTGAGTATCAATGAATTGTGTCTGTTCTGGAGGAGGAAGATGGCGAGGTTCCAGTTGGTCCCGATCAAAGTGAGTTGGACAGCTCTTTTGACTCTGGCCCACTTCACATACCTGCTGTTCGGGGCCACCATCTTCCAGATGCTGGAGCGAGAGGCTGAGAGCAATAACCGAAACCACTTCCAACTGGAGAAACTGCATTTCTTGGCTAATTATACCTGCCTGGACGAAGCAGCCTTGGAGAAGTTTGTTCACGTTTAATGTTCACTTTCTTCACAGTTCTTTGAGGAATCCATGATTCAAAAGTGCAATGGAGAGTTCTTGAAGAGTAACAGTAAGACTCATCTGTATTTTATCATATCAGGCCAAAATCTTTTCATATGCAAAATGGTAGGGTTAGTTGTTTCCATTGTTTTTATCAAAGAAGTGATCAATGACAATGGGCTTTTGTTATCTACAAGTGTGTACATATACAAATAGGTGTTTACAAAAGAGATTAAAAAGGGCTAATGAATTATCGAGTGACAGAGAAATTGGAAGATCAATTTTATAATGAGGTTTGGTGCATGCAATAAATGATGTTACAGTAACCTGAGCTAATAAAACAATTAGTCTGTCTCAATTCTGAATATTAACTGAGGTGATTAGTTCAATTTCCTTTTTTAAAGTTGTATTGTAAAGCAGTTGAGTGGGATATATAAAGATTTTATCCAACTGTGTGTGTGTGTGTGTGTGTGTGTGTGTGTGTGTGTGTGTGTGTGTGTGTGTGTTTGCAGGTGATTTTGGATGCCTGGGAAAATGGAGTGAATCCCTCTGGCAACTCAACAAACCCCAGTAACTGGGATTTCTGCAGCTCCTTCTTTTTTGCTGGCACAGTGGTCACAACTATAGGTGAGCAGTGTTTAATCTTTGAAGGATGTGTCTTCCTAGTATTCGTTTTGTGGTGCCAGTCCAAAGTCAAGTATTCCAACTGCTGATTACCCTAAGGTATTATACACAAATCTTAAGGTGAAAATTGACTCTTGACTCTGATTCTGACCATGTTATGATAACATTTTCACAAAACAATATCCAGAAGGCCAGACGGCCTTGGATGTACCCACAACACCCGACAAGCATCCGGGGGGCACAGAGTGCTATTGAGCACTCACAAATCAGCAAGGTCGCTGCACAAGGTAAGTTAAACCCAGTTCACACTAAGACCAGGTCATAGTTCACAATGCTTAAAGAAGTGCAATAAGACGTGAGGTTATTGGTTAGTGTGGTTTCTGGGCTCTCGTCCTCAAAGGTGTCGGCGTGTAGTATGTTGATAAAAGAATTCTGCGGAGGCAGGCTGAGTGGAATAGTAGAGCAATCTTTATTGAAACAGACCTTGAGCCTTGCGTCCGGATCAGAAGCGGCCGCATTCTGATTTTCTCCAATCTATGGCAAAAGCCATGCCAAATGCTTTGCCCTCTGCTCTTTCGGAAATCCAATTCTTTGGAGATCCATCAAATACCACCCTCCTGTCTCTTCCTGTGCAAGGGTTTTTAGACCCCCTTCTCCAGTACCTGCCCACTTCTTCTAATTGGTCATTTTTGGGAAATTAGCCGATAAACAAAAAGAGGAGTTGGCCTGTCTCCCTGCTCCTCACTCTAACTAATCTAGCTCAGCTGTGGTCTCCCTAAGGTCTTCTCCGCAAATTGACCCCTGTCCTTCTATGAGAACATAAACGTTTGGGCATCTCCCACCATTTGGCATACAGGCCCACCTCAGGTTTAGTACTTTATGATAGCTAACCTTTCACACTGACACAGTTGGAAAACCACTCTAGACCCCTTGGGGCTGTGGGTCTCACTCTGTCTGCATTCCTTGACTTACATAAGGAGAGACAATTGATTATGGTTCAGTCTAAACTAAGTAAACTCAAAAATCTGAATGTGTTGTCATCCAGACACCTCATCAGTATGGGAAATAAAGCAGTGCAAGGCAATGAAAGATAACAATATGTGTGGTTAAACGCAAATATTGCATTTTGCTGCTACATTGGCAGGTGACTGAAATGTAATACAATTTCACAGTTCAAACTGAGCTTACATGATCTGTAATGTACAGATGTTTCCATGTTTTGATATTTTGAAACTTCAAAATATAGAATATTAGAATTTGACTGATTTATTGGTCAGCAGATCTTGGCCTCTAACAAATATGTCAGTTTAGGCATATATGAATTATTATTATTTATTTTTGTATCAGACTTTTAAAGTAAGGCTCTAGAACAGGGGTCTCCAACAGGGGGCTCGCGTAGCTCGCAGGCCCTCAATAAGTAGCTCGCCAAGCAAATCTAAAATAAAACTTTTTTCACACACACACACACACACACACACACACACACACACACACACCCTATCAACCAATCAAGTTTAAGTAACAGTAATGCAAGCCGGCGGCTAATGCTAATATTTCCGGGCCGAACGTGAACGCAATTAACAAACAAATGTGAATTTTTTTGGGACGTGACTGAAGCTAGCGTAAGAGATAAACAATGACTGAGGCAGGGCCATCGAAGACAAAACAGAAGAAATACCATTTCCATCAAGAGTGGGAGACTGACTATTTCTTCACAAGTGTGAAAGACAAGTGTGTGTGCTTGATTTGCGGGACGAGCGTTGCAGTCGGGAAGAAAAGCAATGTGGAGCGGCACTTCACCACACTTCATGAGAAGTTTGACCGAGATTTTCCTTCTGGCTGCAGCCTGCAGTTAGCTAAGGTGAGCGAGCTGAAATTCGGATTGCAACGGCAGCAATCATTGTTCATGAAACCAGTGAAGGGAGCTGAGGCTGCAACTGTAGCGTCAATCAAAGTGGCCCATCTTTTAGTGAAGAAAAAAAAAACTTTTACAGATGGGGTTTTTGTCAAGGATGCAATGACTGTCGTGGCTGATTCTTTGTTCAAAGATCACAAACATGGCCCTGAAATCCTGTCTGCTATATCGGAGGTGCAGTTAGGCGCGAATACCATGGCAAGGAGAGTTTCTGCGCTCTCAGGTGACACAAAGGGGCAGTTGGAACATGACATAGGCACATGCAAATGGTTTTCGATTCAGTGTGATGAATCAGTGGACTCAAGTGACACTGCTCAGTTGGCGGTTTTTATAAGAATGGTTTTTGAAGACTTCTCCGTTAAAGAGGAATTTCTCACATTGCTTCCTTTGAAAACAACAACCAGAGGCCTGGACATTTACAACGTAGTGAAGAACTGCTTTGCCAAAAAGAATGTGCCATTAGAAAAACTGGTGTCAATAACAACTGATGGATGCCCAGCCATGACAGGGAGGCATAATGGCTTCATTGCAAATTGCAAAGCAGACCCGGATTTTCTTCGTTTTTTGAACTATCATTGCATAATCCAGCAGTCCATTTGTGCCAAAGTCATGGGGTTTGATCGTGTCATGACACCTGTCATAAAGATAATAAATTCTATTCGAGCAAAGGCCAAACAACATCGATGTTTCAAGTTATTTTTGGAAGAACTTTCATCAGAATATGGCGATCTTTTGCTGCATCCAGAAATCAGATGGCTTAGCAGAGGAAAAGTCCTGCATCGTTTTTTAGCCCTTCTGACAGAGATCAAAGCTTTCATGGAAGCAAGGAAGATACAACTCTGCTGTCTGACACTGAGTGGCTACTCGACCTGGCATTTCTAGCAGATGTGACCAAGAAATTAAACAACCTGAACTGCGAATTGCAAGGCAAGGGGAGGACAATCAGTGACATGATTAGTGCTGTCAAGGCTTTCAAGGCAAAACTGGGCCCATTTCTTCAACAAGTGAAGAAAAGGAAGATGCAGCACTTCCCCTCTGTGCACAAAATGCTGGAAGAAAATTATGCTGCATCTGGGGCCATGGATATCCAGAAATACATAGACCTCTTACCAGGCTGGGTGAGGAGTTTGAGAGCAGATTCACAGACTTTGTGAGGCTGGAGCCCTGTGCCACATTTATTTCAAACCCCTTCGTGGATGTGGACATATCTGACATTTCTGAACAGATGGGTGAGGTGTTCAGTGTCAGTGTTGTTGATTTGGAGATGGAAATTCTCAGTCTGCAAAATGACATCCAGCTTAAGTCACATAAGTCTGCTGCTGATTTCTGGAAGCTTGTGGATGCTAAGAAGTACCCCAACATTAGCACAGGAGCCATGAAATGTGCTACCCTGTTTGGCTCAACATACTTGTGCGAATCTGCCTTTTCTGACATGAACTTTATCAAGGCCAAGTTCCGAACTTGTCTCACTGATGCCCACCTGGATGACTGCATCAGAGTGAACCTCTCGGGATACACATCAAACTACAATGCCCTGGTCGACAGCATGCAGTGTCAGAAATCTCATTAAAGGTAAGCATATAATAATATTAAAATGTGCTAATATACACTGCAAAAAAATAAGGGGAGTAAAAGTAGCTCACGACTTGTTTTATTTTTTGAAAATAGCTCCCACCCTAAAAAAGGTTGGAGACCCCTGCTCTAGAATGTATATCACAGAAGCAGTAACCTCCATTTGAACTGTCAAATTGTTGGCATTTACAATTTCACCTATTTTCAGCCACTGTCATATTGTCAAGAAAAGATGTACATTGTATTGGACTTTGGGAAGTTAATTACCTTGTGACCCTTTAAGCCATAACATCCAAGGCCTAAACCTAAAGGCCACTAGGCTGAAACATTAGCATGTTGGTTTACATGGCCAGAATCAATTGGAGAAATAGAGATTTGCAGAGATGGACAGAGTACTCGACCCCAGTACTTGAGTAAGGTAAGAGTACAAATACTACTGGTCAAAATGTACTCCGTTACAAGTACAGTCCACATGTTAATCAAGTAAGAGTAAAAAAGTACTTGCTTTTAAAGGTACTTGAGTATCCAAAAGTACATGCTTTTAAATGTACTTTAAGTAAAAGTAAGAGTAAGAGTAAATTTCTTATTTTTCACATCAATGAATTACTATATTTTTTTCTAAATGAATTTAACAACCTTTTAACTCTTGTGTCTGAGAATTAACTCTTTGAAACCACCTGCACTGATGTGCTTGCATTTAGAACCACAATGTTATATAAAGCCCGCAGAAACACCTATAACTAATTTTTATTTTTTTATTTTTTGAGAGCGTGGCTACTTTGGTGGTATCCTTATGGGGAGGGATGACGTATTTCCGCTTTTACGTAGATCCCAGTGGAGAGCGTGCACTGTGATAGGTTTCCTTCTTTGACAAACACAGCTTGTGTCCAATAGTATTTTAGA
>CAEMYA010000196.1:195584-216384 GCA_903131615.1 Diplodus sargus | reverse complement strand
AAAGAGCAGACCTGAAAGTAACGCGTACTTTTCAGCCTTCCTAGAAATTAACTCGAGTAAAAGTAAAAATATTTGTCTTGGAAATGTATTCAAGTAGGAGCAGTGTTGGGGAGTAACGAATTACATGTAACGACGTTACGTAATTTAATTACAAAATGTACGTAATTGTAATCCGTTACATTACTGCGAGAAAATATGTAATTAAATTACAGTTGCTTTTGGAAATTTCAATTATTATAACTTAAGTAACATTCGCCGCAAAAGCTCAGATTTATCAAATAGTTCCCCCCCCCCATGGATTCATGTTTGTTTATAGTTTTTTTCATATCAACATCCTCCGTCCAAAACTGACGCTTGTGATTGGCTCTCTCTGGTCATGTGCCATTCGACTCAACCGACAAACCGTACGGCCGTACTTAGCTCATAACCTGGTCCTGACCAGGTTCTGTCCAGAGTTTAATCCTAAAATCGGCTATTAAAGCGCTGCTGTTTCACTATTTAACCTATTTACAGCTGGCGTCACCTTTACGTTGAAAGTCCAGTGGAGCTGGATCAGAGATCGCGCTGATCCGCTGCTGTTTACTTTCTCTCTGAGCGTCTCTGCCTACAGATGTTCAGCTGAGGGGAAACGCTGCTCAGCTGTTGATCCGACTCATGTCAGGAGGTCATTTATTAGGCTATAGCCTGTTTACTTTTATATACAGTCAGTCACCACTGACAGAAGTTGTGCGCTCGCAGCAGGACAGATAATTTAACTTAAGGTGGCCATGAATACATTAATTGTTTCGCCTGTTATTTGTTGCCCAAACGCAAATCTTGAGTAGTTCTACTCTGTTTTCTCACATTTAAAAAGGTCTTTGTACAGAGACAACATGAGATTTGCTTGTAGCGACAGCACCTAAAAAACCCACTGTAACCTATTTTCACACGCACACCCAGCCTCGCATTCAATAAAACACACACTGGCATTTTATAATTGCGATCAGTGAAATATATGAAAACAATATAAAACACAGTTTAAAACAACAGTTGTTGTTGCTCTAAAGCTTCATCTTTAAAAGCAGCTCAATGTAGAGCTGTCAGAAATTAAAACCAGCTTCCTCTTGTCATATTTGCAGCAACACTGTTGCTTCAGGCTGTGATAAGGCTTTTTTGTATCGCTCATACTCTCTCCATTAAAACAACCTGCTCCTCTTGACTGAAATCAGCCCGTTGTCGCTTCTGTAAAAAAGTTACAGAAGTTCAGTCTAGTTGAGTCTTTTATTATGTTGTTTTTATATAGTCTTAAGTACTGCTGAAAGGTTTATCACACTATAGGTCTTAAAATGAGAAAATGGTTCACAGTTGAGAGATTTCATTCAAAATTAAGAAAAGTAATCAAAATGTAATCAAATGTAATTAGTTACATTACTTTGAGAAAGTAATTGAAATAGTTACACTACTATTACATTTTCAACAGGGTAACTTGTAATTGTAACCAACTACATTTCCAAAGTAATCTTCCCAACACTGAGTAGGAGTAATAAGTACCAAAGAAATCTAATACTCAAGTAAAGTACAAATCCTCTGAATATGTACAGTACTCAAGTAAATTTACTCCGTTACTGTCCACCACTGGAGATTTGTCAATATTGTCTTTAAGATTTGTGTGTATGTTAACTATATACCTTTGGTTGTTCCACAGTTGGAACTATAGGTGAGAATCTTTACATCCCACTGAACCTGACCTTCCTTAGACATCTGGGGAAGTGTCTCACCATCTACCTTGGTCTACTAGAGAAGGGAATGGTCTCAGTTTTTCCAAAAAAGGTACTGATTAATTTAGCCACATAATTTATGTGTTTTGGTTTCTGTTTGTGACAAAAACATCTTATGTATGGTAATATATAAATATATAAATATATAAAATACACAACGAAAACAACAATGCTGCCATGCCTATGGATGTTACCTCAATCTAGTTTTTCTGTTGTTTCCTAGCAAATCATTGAGGCTCTGGCAGTGACCTTGTTCTTCATCACAGGCAGCTTGTTGTTTCTGGTCATCCCTCCTCTGCTCTTCAGCTACGTTGAGGGCTGGACGTTTGGTGAGGGCTTCTATTTCGCCTTCATTACCCTCAGCGCCATTGGTTTTGGAGATTACGTGGTGGGTGAGTAGAGAGAGCAAACAGGGACTGAAATGCTGGAAAGACCTTTTAATCCTTTAATAAAATTATTATGTTATAATTTTAAATATCTAATGTATAAAGCAACAAAATAAGAGTCAGCATTTGTGTGTCTCTTTTTCATATTGACTCAAAGTTTGAGATGTTCTAACAAGGTAACACTGATTATTCTAGGGACCGACCCGGGCAAGGAGTACATCTCTCTGTATCGCAGTCTTGCAGGTATATGGATCATCTTCGCCTTACCCTAACCAGAATAATGGAGCTTTTGATTGGCCTGACTCATCCAGGCTTTAAGAAACAAGAGGTGGAGGAGGACGCGTCATCCAGTAAACCTGAGGACATGTCAAAGATCTGACAATGAACTGTAGATGGGACTATCAAAATGTAATGTTCACGTAGAAGTTCACGTAGATTTTTGTACATAATACACTACCCGGGCCAAAAAAAATAGACACACAATTTAATATTTCCTTTGACCGCCTAGATTTAATTATGGGTTGCATTCACCGTGGCATCATTTTGATAAGCTTATGCAATGTCACAATATTCATTTCCATCCACAGTTGCGTTCATTTTTTCCCAATATCTTAGACTGATGATGGGAGAGTCAGGCCGCTGAGTTAAGTCTTCTCCAGCACATCCCAAAGATTCTCAAATTGGTTAAGGTCTGGACTGTGTGGTGGCCAATCCATGTAGGAAAATTATGTCTCGTGCTCCCTGAACCATTCTTTCACAATTTGAGCCCAATGTGGCATGGTCATCTTGGTACATGGCTGTGCCATCAGGGAAGAACAAATCCATTGATGGAAACACCTGGTCATTCAGTATAATCAGGTAGTCAGCTGGCCTCAATTTTTGGACATACTACATTGCTGTACCTAGACCTGACCAACTGAACCAACCTCAGATCATAACATTGTATAGTAGGCACTAGGCATGATGGAGGCATCACTTCATCCACCTCTCTTCTTATCCTGATGTGCCCATCACTCTGGAACAGGGTAAATCTGGACTCATCGTTAGACCTTTTTCTATTGCTCCAGAGTCCAATCTTTATGGTCTCTAGCAAATTTATTTTCCAGTTAGCCTCACTGATAAGTGTTTTTTCTGGCTAGGCAGTGTATGATACATGTGACAGAAAGAAAACAAATGTCGCAGCTATTAATCTGTTAGATAAAAACTGATTGTATGGAGTGTATTTGTTCCTTTGTTAAAAGCTTACATTTATGATCATGTTTCATCTTATCGAGAAGTTGTTTGATAAATATCATACAATAGGCTGGATAACGTTTAAGGTTTCATTTTATGATTCTACCTCAGTTAAGTCAAAGCATTGGTACATTTGACCATTGGCCTATATTTATTATATAATCTTATTTTTTAAAGAGCTGCCCAGAAAATATTTTTCCCGAGCAATCAGACTCATTTAGATAGTGACTTACCTACAGACCATGTAGTATAGGAGTAGCCCTATGGAATGAGTGATGATGTGATTAATACCAGTTTTGAATCGGATTAGCCAATTAGAGACAAGGATATAACGTATTCATATTCATTTTTTAAACATACTTTGGATTTAGTGAACAATGTTATTATGCAAAAACATTCATAACAAGGAGAATAGTACCACAATGACAAGTACAGACAGTGACGATGCATGGATCATGATTGTAAACAAATTCAGTACCAGATTTTGTCCTTTTTGCACTCCCCACAAATCAATAAAACAAATTGTGTTTGTAACACATGTTTCCATAACATGAATTATAACCTGTGGTCCACACTGCCTGCTGCTCACTTGCCTGTGTGTCCATACAGGCAGCCTTCCTGCTGCCCCTCCTATCTTTTTGCATTGAGAGTTTGCCTTTGATAATTATCAATAAATATAATGACATGATCTTTACCATCATTGAAAGAGCAAGAGAGTGTGAGCGAGAAAGTAAGGGAATGAGAGACAGAAAAAGAGAGTGCACATGAAAAGAAACTGCCTTTCATCCGTTGTGTGTATTCTCTTCATCTCTTTGACATATTCTACAGATACAGACATATAAAACTGTAGTAAAACACTAGTTTGATATCAATATGACAGTCTACGGGTCATTTTCAGGTCTATTTTTGGCAAAAAAGAGCATGTGGTGTGATTAAAATTTCAGCAGTGTGGCTGCCCTAACCGGTTAACATCAACACCTCTTTCTCTGTACCGTGGCCTTTAAGGATCTTCTCTGAATCCACTTAAAGGAACAGTTCACCCAAAAATAACTCATTACCTAGTTACCTCATGCCAATGTAAAGTTGGGAGAAGTTTGATAGTCCACAAAACATTTCTGGTGCTTTCAAGCAAAACAGCATTTTCAGCCTATTCCAAGTCACTGGAAGCTTCAAAATCTATGATTGATTTTAAAAACCATTATATACACCTTGGAGACACAGTGAAGCGTAAGGCACTCACTACAGCAGGGTGTGTGCTAAAGCTTTTAGCCTAGCAGCTACAGTGACAATTTTGGCATTAAAAACAGGTGTAAATACCATTTCAAATCAATTTGGGATCTTAGGGTTTTAAGAATTTCCATTATCATAATGACAGAATTTCCATTTCCAACTGTTTCTTTAAGAGACTCTCTATGTCTTCTTATGTCCGCAAGTAGGAATGGATATGAAGGAAATTTACTTGTATCTTTCATGTAAATTCAAAATTTGGTGTGTGTGTGTGTGTGTGTGTGTGTGTGTGTGTGTGTGTGTGTGTGTGTGTGTGTGTGAGATAATGGGCTTCCACACCTGTGTTTGTGTACTGATGGTAAACTCTGACGCACTGAGCACGGACGGCTATCTTAAACAAACTCATTAATCAAGATGAGGATGTGAAGTGACCCGAGAGCAAGAGGCAGATGGACAATGGTTTCTGCTTGTCAGGTTTTATTTTTGTATTTTATCAAATTCACACAGGCCAGAACTGTTAGCAGAGCAATACCTGTCACTTTCTGTCTATACTATGCAAACTGATTTCCGAATATCTTTGTTTTGTCGAGATTAGTGCCTCTAGAAGCCACATCTTAACTACTGTATGTGGTCTTGAATTGAGCCTTCCATTTCAAAGTGAGCTCCATGACCTCATTAACAGTCCCTACAAACTCTCCATATCTGACCATACCCAAAGTCATTACCACAGGCCAACCTCTGTGGGTGTCTCTCCCTCTTTTAGATTTGCATGGCCATTGGAGTAAGCGAAACAGTAGTGCAGGTGGAGGCTAATTTGCCTGCAATCCTTGGAAACAGGAGAAACCACAAAGGTGAACCTTCACTCCTGCAGAGGTTGAAGACACAAATCGTACCTGGATCCCAAAGTTCTTCAAGGAAGTTCAGATGGAGATAAAGGAAATTTTCAACTTGGCACGGGTGCCCTCCATCCTTATGCTCGGAGTGGTTTATGTGGCCTATGTGCTGATTGGCGGGGTGGTTTTCTGGAAGCTGGAGGGAGATCTTGGAAAGAAGGACATCAGTCTTTTACTGTTGAACAAAAAGAGCCTGCTCACGACGTATACCTGTCTGAACCAAGAAGGCCTGGAGGCAGTTGCTCAGGTAAAGCATTGAAACATTAGAAGCAGTGTTAAATAGAATCCTTAACCCTTCTCCCCGGGTGAGGTGAAGACATTTTCTAAAAGGCAAATCTGAAAGGCTTGTATCTGCATAATTATATAATATATGTTAACCTGTGGATTTTAGTGACCACTGAATTTGCATGTTGACCCCAACCCCATTACTTTTACATACACACGACTATAGCTTTCTCCCCTCATTTTCATAAAATGCATAATTGTTAATGTTTTTTAGGTGCGCGAACGCAGTGGACCCCGGTTCAAATCTGGCTGGAGGTCCTGTACTGCATGTCACACCCCTGACTCTCTCCCCTTTCTAAACTATCCACTGTCAAAAAATAAAGGTGTCTATGCCTCAAAAATGTTTAAATATTTTTCAATACTCTTTACCTCTGCACTGTTTCAGTTTACTGTAGTGGCAACAACCACTTAATGATTTGAAATATATGTAAGACTCATTTTAAGCAGTTGGAAGCTTGCCATGTTTGTATCTATTTCCAATAAATGAGTAAATAAAGTACTGTAATCAACAACAGTAAAATTTCATGGTTATACAATAGAGATTTAGGTCTTTAAAAATGACCAACCGCTTCTTCCACCAATTTCAATCAACAGAGGACCATTTGCAATCACTTCTAGGTCAATGGTGAAAACAGAAAATTACAGAAATTCTGGTCAGAAGACAGAGTGCTATTCCAAATCTTTATGGTGGTGTTTATGTGGCAAGGAACCAACTTTGTTCATGCAAATACCAGCTCATTCAGCCTCCCAGGACTGCACCCTCTACATGTGTCTTGCCCTGACTTGATTTGCACAGCAGCAGAATTGTGCAATCTCTTTCTTGGATCAGATTTTTTTTTATACCTTGAAATTCAGGAGAAATGCCTGCTATGTTGCATGCTATTTCCAGAAAAACAACAGATTGTTGGTAATTCTGCCCGGCAGTGAAAAAAGAGTTTGGGAGAAGTCCTTTAGATTTGCATTATATTAACACTGAAATACATTACGGCAGTGGTTCTCAAATTGGGCTCCAGTGAGCACCAGGGGTGTTTGAGGGAGTTCCAAGGGGTCCCCAGCGAAAGGGGGAATCATTTATTTTTTACTGTAATTCCAGGAAGACATATCACAATGACATAATAAGTGGTCCTTTTGCTCCAGGGTTTCTTAACTCTCTGTAATGAAACATCTAAAAACAAAATTCTTATCAGAATCAGACAAAATCTTATCAAATGGAGGTCAGTGGTCTAATTAATGACAGCTAAGGGGTCTATTTAGGGGTCATGTAACACAGTTTGAGAGTCATTGCATCAAGGTATGAAGATACCACATTTTAATTAACTTCTTGCCTGTTTTTAAAATAAGGTAATGGAAACAGTCATCAGTCTGTTTGAGATGAGAATGTTTTGCATCATAAGTGCTACACTTACCATAACAAGCCCACAGGTCTCAGACTGATATGTATTTCTTTTGGAGTAATTTCCCACACTGGTGATGATTTCGAGACTTTTATGTAACAGACTGTGTCAACTTATCTGCCTCACAGAGTTTTCTCTGTGTCATGCTGTACTGTACTGACCTAAAAAGCCAATACATACAAGAATTACGTTAACTGTGAGTCATAGAGTCTGACCCAAGTCCACAGAATATGGCATTGAGTTTAAGCATTTTTATCATTGTTTCAGGTTGTTCAAGATGCATCCAAGGTGGGCCTGAGTTTGAAAGGAAACTTCACCACGGATGGCTTCTGGAAATTCACCAGCTCGGCTGTGTTTGCTGCCACTGTGGTCACAACTATAGGTTAGGCATCATGAGGATAAAACCCAAGACATTTTAAACATGTGCCATAAGAATTTTAACCGACACAATATTAATATCAGGCTGGTCAGCTGGTCAGGCTTGTATGGAAGGAGCTTTAGTGTGTTGGATTACCTCATACAGAATCTTATATTTTGATAACATTCAACAGACTCACCAATCTTATGGCTCAAAAATTACACCAAAAATGTTATTCCTGTCAGTATGATTAAGCCACTCATTTCATACCACTATGGGAAATTACCATTTTCCCTTTTTTTATATATGGAAAATTGATGTATAATACACATTAAACCGTTTTAAATACATTTTCCCAAATTAAATGTATTTCACCAAGTATTTATTTCAAAATCTATGCCAAGTTTAATCAACTTTAGGGGACAGGATTTATTATGACAGTTAACAATTAACCCTAAACCTGAATGAGGACTCATTGACCAGTTTTCAATAAGTACTGGAGCCTTCAGTATGTTTGCACCAACCTTGCTGCTCATTTGGAAAATCTACACAAATTAGCTAAAACAGTTTGGTTATTGGTTAAAAATGGTCTTGTGGGATTAAAAGTTATCTGAGAGGCCCTTTGAACTGTAGATAAAAATAGCTGATGTTAAATGATGACACACAGGCACTCATATGTTTCTACATGTGGTAATTCAATTCCAAATTTTTTTTTAAAAACTAAAAGAATGCACATTTTCATGCGGAAATGTACATTTCACAAGCGACATTTTCATTCTTATGTTAAAGAGGCCACTCACTTTTGATAATGTGCATTTCACCATTTCACATGTGATGTGATTCACATTAGATGTGAAACTAGGAAATGACATGCACAATTAATCTATTCACAGGTGAAATTGTGATTTTCATCTGTGAAAAGGCTGATTTCACATGTGATATTTGCTTAAGAGATATTTGCAATGCAAATGAATACCTATACATTTTGATTTATGGCATTTAATCTATTCTCTAATTGAGTCAGTTCTTTAAAGTAGAATTGCAGCTCTTTAAAATGAGGCAACTCACTTCATGTATTTTGTGGTTGCCAGAATATTACATATTTAAATATTAGAAGTATCAATTCAACCACTTTGTGTACAATTGAATCAAAATAACTTCTTACCTTCCCTCCACCACAGAAATGTGAGATACTAAAAGTTTACAGTTTTGCAGGTTATGGGAACATGAGTCCCAGCTCTACCGCTGGCCAGATCTTCTGTGTGTTCTTTGCACTATTTGGTATCCCGCTCAACATGGTGGTACTCAACAGGGTGGGCAAGTACATGCTCGTTATTGAGAGGAATATCTCTGACTTCCTGGAGGGCAAGACTGGGCGAAAGGTGAGCATATCTTACATCACTCCAGAATAAAACAAAGCCGGAATGTCAACGTGACTCACTTCTCCCTCACTGCAGACGTGTACCCGCTTTTTTGTCCACCTGGTGTCTTACCTGTCAGGAGCAGTTCTCTTCTTTGTTGTGCCCATGATTGTGTTCCAAATGCATGAGGGCTGGACCTACTCCCAGGCCATCTACTACTGCTTCATCACCCTCAGCACCATCGGCTTTGGAGACTTTGTGGCAGGTACGGGGCAGTGACTACCTACACCATACATCACACAGCAGGGCATATTGTTTACAGGAAATTGCCATTTTGTGAACCCGAGTTACTATTAGATTGTTCTAACCTGCTTTCCAAGGCAGGGTGTTAGAGTAATGTATTTTATGATGTTTAATGCAGTGAGGACTGCACAGATTTGTACATTGGGGAGACAAAACAACCTCTCCACAAATGAATGGCACAACACTGACTCTGCCGTCCACTTCTGGAGAAAAAAAATCATTCTGTTGAGGACAACAATGTAAACATCTTGGCCAGAGAAGACAGATGGTTTGAAAGAGGTGTAAAAGAATCCATCTATGTTAAACTGTAATGGCCGTCTGGTGGCCTACTAACTTACTTATCATCAACCTATTATGTTGTACTGATTTTCCTCCAAAGACCATTCACACCTGGGCTCACCTCGCACTAGCAAACCATTGGAAGGCTGGCATGGTCAACAACCCACAAGCAGGGGCGCCGCCAGGGATTTTGGGCCCCATGAAAAAAAATCTAGTTGGGCCCTTGTATAGGTTGCCCATGGCTCAAAGGGCCCCCTGTCAGTGCTGGGCCCTTGGAATCGTCCTAACCTTTCCCCCCCTGGTGGCACCCCTGCCCACAAGTGGCCCTAACGACTCTGAAACTCAGAGCTCACACATGTCCTTAACGACTCTGTAAGGACACTTTCACACAGAGTTTAAAAGTCTGCAACTCCCCTCCAGTTAGTTAGAACTGAAGAAGCCTCTCTGATGAGAGTATAAACATCTTCAATAAACTGAAACATGTCCAGTTGCCTACATTATAGCTCTTAGAAATACAATGACCTGGTTAACTGAGAACATTTATTAACATTTCCTCTGCTGCATTTTTTGTCATGTTCCTAACACACTTTGCTTTGTTAATGAATTGCCTTCACAGATAGTAATCCAGACAATGTTTACCCAGATTGGTACAGCGTCCTTATGGCCTCATGGATCTTCTTCGGCCTGGCCTGGCTGGCCCTACTTATCAATCACTCCATCGACATCCTGGAGCGGCTCAACACCCACTTCAAACAACGGTGGGGCGGACAGGCGCAGGACAAAGAACCTGACAGTGCAGAGGGTGACAACCCGAACACACAGGTGGAGGAGGAAGATGAGCTCAAGAAGCCTCCAGTAACTCAGTAATGTCAAAAATAAGGTAGAGGCTTAAGTGAGTTGACCTAGCTGTAGAATCACCTGTCTTTAGCTCAGGATGTGGACCAGAGGTATATATAATGAATTTGGCTGAGCCATGGCAGGATGTGTGGAGATGTTGAGTGTATGGTGATTGAATATGTGATTGAGCAAATGTTTGTTGATTTTGATTTCTCTCTCCCCAACTGCCGCTAAAATAGAGGGCAGCAGGGGAGATTTATTTATTTATTTATTTATTTATGTTGTTTATTTCGGGCAGGTCAATTCATCATCATCACATTTCATCATTGTTCAAATAATACAATACACATGGCCGAAAGGGAAAAGCGGGAGAAGCCAAAGCTTATCTAGTCCCGCCCCCATTACCCACAGGATAAAATCTTCATCCTAATCTTTTGTTATCTTTTGCATTTTACATTTTTACCTAACAATTACTTTTACTATGACATCTGACAAAACATATGACAGCAGTAGCATACAGAGCTGAATTCAAGCTCCAGACAGTACATACAGATTACATGTGTGTCTGCACATGTGTCCATATTAGTCCGTCATGAGTGAACAACAGTCTCATCTTATAGCCAGGCATGTCACAAGGTCAGAATGATGGTCCAATCGACAGAGAACAAGAGAACACTCTGTCGATGGCATTCAGTGACCAGCTCAGCAACTCCATCGTGGATTGATCGATTGATTGATTGGTTGAGAACGTTGTTGTACAATATTAGACAAGTTTCCAATCGAGTGACTTTAGTGTGCCGATTTACGGGGCTCAGTTGAGTTCTTCACAGCTCAGAAGAACTTGTGATAACTCACAGTAGTGTCACAGTTTGTATTCGTACTTAAGTTATCTCCACATTGTTGATACACATTATAACCACATCCTGCTACGTACAACTGGCATTGGCCTTGAACCATACAAGTTTCTCAGGTTCAACTTATTGTTTGGGTACAGAATGTTTTTTGTTATGCTCCCATGCCATCTCAACACAGATGGCTACCTGCCAGGTAGAATTACCCTGGTTCCCTCAATCAAATGTCCTGTTCACATGGGACATTATTTTCTTTTCACATTCTTTTAGTCTATGTGATTTTTTTTATTGTAACTAAGATTGCAGAAATTAAGCTCTGAGGTAAACACAAGTTTATGAAACACATTTTTGTTCAGCAAGATAATCTCTTCATTATAATCTACAGCTAAACACCACTTTTAGGATTTTGTAAGCACCAGAAGTAAAAGGCTGACGTTGAAGATGAACTTCCCTGTAGTGGCATGACAGACTTCATACGACACTATACTATATACACTTTTACAAAATGTTAAACTAGAATTAGAATAGTTTACAACATAGGTATGCATGTAAAGACAGAGCAGTAAGTAGATGAGACTCAGTGTTCTGTAATGGCGTTTAATGTCCCTGATGACCTCTGTAGTCTCATTAAGCCACTTGTTAGCAACCAAGTTTCTGACCCTTCTTTTTAGTTCAGTTGGGGGTATCCATTGAAGTTTTTTAAGTCGTTAAACAAAAGGCGATAATATGTAAGGCTTGTATTAGCCACAGACCTTTTTCATTAAGAATCCGCTGACTTTGAGACAAGAGAAACGGAAATGCAAAAATACCAACTTTTTAGTTTTATGATTAATTCCTGCCACACTCTATATTGACTCATTTTGCTGAGTCAGCTTTGTTTGTTTGAAAGAAGACAACACCCTCATAGTGTTTGGGACGTTAGCACAGCGAGTAAACAAGTGACTCCTCACTGACATACTTATGGGTAAATAAAGTCCTGGGTAAATAAAGTCCTCAGAGATTAAAGTCTAGGACACTCGGTTGACACTTACTTCACCCCACATACCTGTCTGATAGTGGTCAGTGGAAAACTACAGTCAGTCTGTCTCTTGCTCTTTGGCTTCTCAATGTGTTGGTCACCCCACTGACCACAATCCAAGTCATTTGCCAACTCAGTGGCATTATGCACTGGCTGAGTGACAGAACGGCCCCAGGCACAAGATGAATGACAGATACAGTCAATCAATTCAGAATACGTACATGCAAATAATGGGATTTTATAATATATACTGTAAGAACCAAAATATATATTTACCATTTCCGAAATAAAACGTCACAATAATCACCCAAGGTTTGTTATATATTTTGTTGAGTTGTGTACTTACATTAAAATAATTATTTCCAATAATGAGCAAACCCAGAGACACCAGTTTACCCAGAGTTACAGTGCGTATAATGTGTGTGCCTGTCACTATAACTTTGGGATAGAGTCAGCAAGTGAGTGGTCCATGACCATTTTGAGTCAACCTGAGTCAGGTAGATGGATTTCCATCAGCAGTGGTGGTTGTTTAACATGAAGACAACAAGCACTTATGACATACTGTGTGTTTAATTACATGTTTTATTGCCGTCATCGAAGGCAAAAGAACATCTCCTTTGGTTTACCATGACTTACTGAAAATGTACACTCAAAAACATAAGAATCACATTTACTTATCAACGTATATGAAGGGTATTTATTTATTCACTTGATAATTATTTGTATAGGGACAGCATCTTAATAAAAGTGCAATAAAAGAAAGATCACAGGACATATTTCCCTGTTAGCTTTTATTTTTATCTTATTATGTTGGATATTAAAACACTGCAGTCTTGAATGTCTCCAGTATATTTTTAGTCATATTGTTAATTTATACTACTTTTTTGCTCAATTATGAATTGTTTTTTTAAGTAGAGCATTTAGTAAGGCATAGCTCACTTATTTCTATTGAAGCTTTGTGTCCAGAAGGTGGTGCCCCTATCCCAACACTGACCAGAGGCATGCAGTTGTGCTGGCCTGCTTGCCTCTGGCATATTGTACAGTCTATTGTTCTGTGTAGTGCTGTAATCATATACACTAACCATACTCAAAGTCAATGTATTCCTACACTAAGTAGAATCTCATGTGTCAGTCAAAAAGAATAAAACCCAAACACATTTTTTGAAGCATTTTCAATCAAATGTAATTTCTTCACCTTTTTGCCTCATTGAATAAATGTGTACAGTCATGATCTCATTACAAGTTTGTGTTTTTGCTGCATAGTGCATGCTAAGTTAGAACCAGTGATGGACAGTAAGTACATTTAGTTATGCACTCTGCAGAAGTATATTTTAAAGATGCTTCTGCTTTACCTTTTTATGTTATTTTATATTTCTATTCCACTACTGTACATTTCAGAGGGAAATACTGTACTGTACTGTACTGTACTCCTCTTATGTAATTAGGTGACTAAATTGATTTTTCATGTAACTTTGGTTAATAGTTACTTTGTAGATTCAAATAATTCATATTAAATAATGTATTTTATTACACAAAATACATAATGAATAAATTATATAATAATAAAATAGCTATACAATACTGAATAAATCATGATACAAAGCATTAATAATAAAATAAGAATACATTGAACCTATATAGTGCATTTCATAAAACTCAAAGACACTTGGAACACGAAACACGGAAAAGAAACCAACAAAACAAAAACATTAAGATCACACTAAAATGTACTTGAGCTTCAGCACCTTAACTATCTTAAGTAAAACATCTGGGTACTTCTTCCACCTCTGGATAGAAAAACAGGACATAACAGTCTTCAAAGGAACAAATGCCTCTTGAGGCTCATATATCACAGAGTTTGTGGGACAATACTGTGAAGGAGTGAACGACAAAGACAGACGTCAAGCAGCAGGGGCGAGAGAAAGGAAAAAGAGAAAGTTCTGGAGAGATGGAGTGTTAAGACAAGAAAAATGAGGTTGGTGAAAAAAAGAAGACATTTGAGGGAAAGTGCAAAATTCCAGACAGCAAAGGGAAAAGGAAAAAGAAGAAGGCAGCGGATGAGATTTCTGCTTTTCTTTTCTCTGTATGGGTAGTGAGGAATATGAAGAAGAAATGGAGTGAGAGTGACAGGACTGTGACTCTCGGACAAAACAACGCCACATACCTGTTTGGCCACGGTTCAATGAGAACTCAGTATGTGTGAGAGGACTGGCGCCTCTCACTTGTTCTGTCCAATTGACTACTTTTTTTAGCCTGCATACTGTCCAGAGTAACATTCTGAAATTGAGGTGCAAACCATCTGTGCTTTGGATTTTGGCCCTATTATCATCATTATCATTATTATCTCCAAATGCCAGTGCAGAAGTAGTTAAAATCATAGTGCAGATATTATACATCACCATTTACATAAGGCTGCCCTATATGAATGTTTGTCGAAGACTGAGAACATTTGTGAATGACTGATGTGTTTGCATTTTCTGCATAAAACAATAAACAATTGCTATATACAATATGAAGAAAGAACAAAAGAAATGTCCTTGGAACACAATGATTTATTTACTTATCTTTTGTTTGTTTGTTTGTTTGTTTGCTTGCTTTAGTATAAACCTGAAGACATAGCTAGTAAAGAAGAAGTCACTAAACATATACCAGTACATTTGTAATAATATTCTGTGCAGCCTTTGGTTGAAAATGAAGTTGTGAATGGGCATGGGTGCATAAGCAGCAGCCTGGGTATAGATGTTGTCTCATACCGGAAGCATTGACATTTTCCTTATTTGACCATGATCATCATCTCTTACCACATGGTTACAACTGCCGCTCCTCTGAAAGGATGACACAACTTTATTCTGCAAAACAAATTCCTTGAAATGATCATAACCAACAGTGATTCGATGATTTAGTTCTTACTGATTAACATGTTCAGTAGTATCATAGTGGTATTATGCCATAGACAAGGCAGATTGAGACATACTAATGGAATGTTTTGGTCTATGAATAGTATCAGTTGACAATAACAAAAACAATGTTTTTAGCATCTCCAGCTCCTCAACAACAGCTTCTTGTTTCATGGTGAAAAATTCAAATTATCTTGCTGTCAGGGCAAGAATGAAAACTCACAATCTTGTCCAGGTCTTGAGGCTTTATATCAGTTTCTCACTAGAACATGCCCTTTCATGGGGTACAACTGGGGAGCAAGACATTTCTCAATGATAGATGGTGTTCTACATCCTCAGGATTTTTTTTCTCAATTCATACCTTCATTTCTCTGATTTGCAATGATGCTGAATAAAACGACAAAGAGTTAAGTGAAATTCTCCAGGAGTCAGAACTAGAATATGGTTTGTCTGAATTAAAGTAATAATGGCATCTGAGATTAATATCAATACCAGTGGGATCTTATAAAACATTGCAAAAGAGGAATTAACAATAAATGCAGCTTTATCGGCATGTGGTTTTCAACCTGAATAGCAAATCACATGCAACACATCCAGCAAAATCTACACAGAATATGTTTAATATATACTTAACTTTCATAAAATGAAGCTGGATGTAAAAAGAAGCTGAAAAGGCAGAAAGATTAATATTTTTAAAAGATGAAAAGACAGAAAAGCTGAAGAGGGTTGAACGACTTGAAAAAGTTGCACATTTTAATGGCTGAACATGAAGTTGAATGTTTGAAGGAGTTGAAAAGGCAGAAAGATGAATATCTGAAAAGGCTAAAAAGCTGTAGACTAAGAGGGCTGAAAGAGCTTAAAAGGTGAAAAAAGACTGAAAAGGCAGAAAAGTTGTAGAGTAAGAGGGTTGAAAGAGCTTGAAAAGGTGAAAAAAGACTGAAAAGGTAAAGGCAGAAAGAACTTAAAATGGCTGCATCGTCTATGTAAAGTAAAAGATGTGAGATCCAAATCCAGCTGAAGAAAAGTCTTTCTCCAGATTTTCCAGCTGCTCCCCACTCGAAAGATGATGTCACACGCTCTAGCTCAGGCACTACACACGCACTCTTCAGATACACACGCTGGAGAAGTAGCAGAGACAGAGATGAAGAGGTCCCCATAAGAATGAATGGGAAAACGCCTCCCAAACCCCTGCGATTTTTGAAAAAACTGTAATGGTTATCGCCCAAGTATCTATATGGTAAGTGAGAAATGAGGGCACAGGAGCGAGCGACAAATCAGGTACCGTCTACTCTCGGCCAGAAATTTAGCCTCAAAATTAACATTGCGGCTTATGGGGGGGCACGGTGACTTCTTGTCGCTCTCGGGCTTCTAAATCAAAAACCGTGAGTCCCACAACTGAAATAAGACCACCACCTGACACACAACAATATTTCCTACATTTCTATGCATATATCGTCTATGTCAAGTAAAAGATGTGGATTCAGAATCAACCTGAAGACAATTTTTTTTTTCTATCCTCGAAGCTGCTCTCCACTTTAGCGGTGATGTCACACACTCTAGCTGACGCAATACACACCCATTATAAAATCAGAAGAGGAGCTAAAAGTTCTTAAAACTAAAACTGTGACCATTTCAAAACCGTACAAGATTTTTAAAAACTGAATACATCGGCAATAGTTCAAGGTCTTGAGACTGGTTTAAAGTTTGAATGGTGTCTCTCGCTCAACGTATGAGGAACAAGACGAGGTTGAAAGTCGATGAGTTTTGAAGACGATTTCAAGCTTTTCCCATTTGATTCAATGTTTTTTTTGAAAAAGCTGAATTGCTGAAAAAGCTGAAGAGTTGAAAAGCTGAAAAGTAGAAGGCTGAAAGAGCTGAAAAAGCTAAACATTTTGAATAGTTGTATGGTTTCAATAGCTGAACGTATGCTGAAGTTATAGCAGAATGAAATTTGAAAAGTTCCCCATAAGGATGAATGGGGAAAATTTTGCAGAAAAAGCTGAATATTTTGAAAAGTATAAACGGTAGAAAAAAGAAAAATACAAGCAGTAATGTCCTTAAAAAGCTGAACATTTTGATACTTGAATGGTTTCAATCGCTCAAGATTTGCAGAAGAAGCGTGCCGAAAAACGTACGGAAGAAGAATAATAAACGAGAAGAACAATAGTGTGAATGCTGAAACAGCATTCACACTAATGAATGCTGACTCAGCATTCACACTAATAATATATACATATAATTAAAGAACAAGGATTAGGTGTGTCTGCTTGTGTGGTTTCACATGACTTTGACTTTCGCATAACTGTGCAGCTGCATAACATACGGCTGTGTGTTATATGGTTTCCTGTTAAAGTACAAACAGACTAACTAATTCACCCATAATATAAACAAATTGAATGGTCAGGTTTTAGATTGATGTAAAGATGATGCACAATGACATGCATCCCACAAACAAGTGACTTTTGTTAATCTAAGCATTAAACATGTTCAGCATGAACACACGGCAAACAGCACAAAACATACACAAAGATCTGTGTGTGTTCTGCATCTGCACACATAAGAGCAGCAGACAAGTCACATGAAATGCATCTCAACTGACCTTTTCATCATACAGATGTACTTCATAAGTCTTTTGAAAGAACTTCCCTGTTGGCCCCAGCGTGAGCAGCTTTTAGAGTTTGTGACCTAAAGCAACATTATGTAGAAATTGACATTTCGTGTGATTTGGTGCTGGCCACAGTTTCTGAGAGCAACACCACTGTCTTAAATCTATATCCCATGTCTGTACCTGGTTGGTGCTAACTACAAATGAACCCATTTTATCATAATAATGTTGTGTCTTCAACACTTGCATCTTGAAGTAAACATGTATGTCACGTTGGGATCCTACCCGCTTACTGAAGTTAAATATAGCAGAAACAAGCGATGGGAGGCAGAGTGGCTGTGACAGAGACACTATTCACTCTATTACAAGACACTATACCATCAAAATGATTTTGAAGCTGTTATTTTAAGATAAAAAAGTTTCATAATGTTGCTTTAAGGTCATCACATTAAAGTCTGGAACTGCTGACTTTGAGGTTGTGAAGGAATGACAACGGAGAGAAATTATATCAGCCTTTTGGTTAACAGTCAAAATGAAACATTCAGTTTGACCCACATTAACGCCTTGTCAGCAGCACTCACTTTCATCACATCACATTTCTGTGGTTGTTAATCATTGACAAGCAAAACACTGGCTCTGCTCATACTGGTGAAACTGAAACAGCTAGGCTGAGATAACTGAAAATAGAGCTGAACTGACACTGCAATTTATGATATTACTGCTGTAAAGGAATTTTGATAACTGAAGTTGCAAGGGATAAAAATAATATTGACATAGCTCAGATAAATGTAATTGGGGTAATTATTGAGGGCATGTCCAGATACAGTGCAGTCCAAATCTCTTGAGGGCAAAAGTCATCCATAATAATCTTCTTAATAGCCTCATACTGTATGTAATAAATAGTTGGTGTTCTTTACTGCACTTATCTTTGCTCTCTTTTTATTCCAGGTTATCGTCCTTTTTTTTCTTTGGCAGTTGGCTCTAGCACTAATCAACTGATATGTTTGCCTTATGCGTGTCTCCCTCCATCCCACTCATTGGACCTGAACGAACTGTTCTGAACCAATGGGAGGACAACATACACATCCTGCCTCTGAAAGTCCTGTGTGCATTAATTTCTCCTGTGACACAGTTAACACTCTGAGTTAGCCCTACGTGACCTCCCTCATCTCTTACGCACCGCCTGACCTCAGTGTTTGTCTGCATTTTTTAACTTGACTGAATACCTATTTGATTTGTTTTCCATTACGAGGCATCAGCTGCACTTCACACAAATCCCAACAATTACTGTAATCAAGTGAGTGGACAGATAGTGCAAGTGCTGAGTTGACAACAGTGAGCATAGACTGGAACAGAAAGGTGCAGCGAGAGAGGATAGCATGAGGGCAGATAAGCTGGTGGCAAAATACAACAGATGGCTGAACAAAGGGAGAAATAAAATCTTGAATCTAAAGTTTCACTTGCATCATCCAAAACTGTTTCACCACATGATTTCCAACCTTTCCCACCATCCTCTGTCAAACCACCTGCAGCTATGATACATTATGACACATAATTGAATGTCTAGAGTTTGTGAAGAGGCAGACTAAATACTGAAAAAAAAAAGGTTGTTTGCTGAGTCACTAAAAAAGATGCACGTGTCTACCTGCATGTGAGTCCTTTACCCTTATGTCAGAGTGTCTAAACAATGCTGTATGCGAACATAGAAGAACAGGATGTTTGGCAGTATAAAAAGGACACGTGCCAACCTAAAAAAAACACAGAGGACCATCCTCAAGGCCACTCTCAAACTACCTTAATAACAACAGCGTGACCGATAATAACCCCAGGTCACAGTGACATGCCCAAAACACTGATACCAAGTTTACCTTTGCCTATGTAATCATTCTTAATGCACTCAAGCAAAACAGGTCTGTATGTATATATGATAGTTCAAAGCCAACCATGCAACATTTAGCTATCCACTCCCAGCTGTTCACTCCAACATTGATTGTGCAGGTTAATGGGCATCCCTATGTATCATGATTTAACTGCACAGCAACCTGGCTTCATTTGATTTGATTTGACCAACCATGTTCACCATAGTGAATCATTTGTGATCTATATCCATTTTCTTTATATTCTTTATATACTATAGAGAAAAGTCAGTCTTATCATCAAAACTAAATTTTGACTTTTAATGTTTCAGCAAACCATGGATACATTCAAATTCTTCACATGTCCCATATCAACATGTCTACAATATATGTCATAGCTGTAAAAAATTAAATGTATTCTGAGTCTAAACCAAACCCGTCACAACATTAAAACTGAAAATGGAACATAGGATAAATACATCTGCAACATAGTAATGTAAAGCGTCAACATATCACTGGTTTGCAGAAAAATACATTGCCAACATGTTTTATGGCTTTTGGGTCGAAAGAGAATACCATCAAAGGCCTGATTGTGTAGATAAATGCTGAAATAAATGAATGAATAAATGCATGCATGAATAAATGTAAAAAATAAATACATAAATAAATAAATGCAGAAATACAGAAATAAATGTACAAATAAATAAATAAATGCTGAAATAAATGAATAAATAAATGCTGAAATAAATGAATAAATAAATGCTGAAATAAATGTATAAATAAATAAATAAATAAAAAATGCTTTTTATTTATTTCTACATTTCTGTTCACCTACAGTTATTTGTTTCTGTATTTCTGTGTCCATATGTTAATGAGGAGGCAGGAGGTCCTAACCTCAGTCAAGCGCATGATTGGTAAAATCGGAGAGCCAGACAAAAGCAAACATATCCTGATCCCACACCTCGCTTTCTGTAACGTTGTAAACCAGCTCCAGTTAGCTTAATGGCCTTGACCGGTGTAACAGGTTAACTGGCGTTTATTTTAACTTGCGAGGGTCCCAGATGTCCTCGGCCATGTCCGCTAACCAGGAAAAACATTCTGCTCATCGCTCCAAGTCATGTATATGTGTATTCGTTTCTATCCACATGGAGATGCCGGGGCTGCGACCTGCAAACTACTGTTAGACGAGCGCTACAGAGCACAAATCGTTCCAAAGTGCATGTTGTCGGTCTCATATCTTTGTCGTGAATGTTTGTACTC
>CAEMYA010000196.1:131278-192840 GCA_903131615.1 Diplodus sargus | reverse complement strand
GGGCTGACTCTGGTGGAAAGTGGGCGGGGTTGACTCTGGTGGGCGGGGCTGACTCTGGTGCAGCTCCACCTTCATGGTTCTGCAGCGAGCACTACTTGGGGCATCGAGCACACTCCTGTAACCAATCATGCTCTTGACTGAGGTCAGGACCTCCTAGCTCATTAACATATGGACACAGAAATACAGAAATAAATAAATGTAGGTAAGCAGAAATGTAGAAATAAATATAAAACATTTATTTATTTATTCTTTTATTCATTCTTGTATTTATTTATTTATTTATACATTTATTTCAGCATTTATTTATTTATTCATATATTTCTGCATTTATTTATTTATTTGTACATTTATTTCTGTATTTCTGCATTTATTTATTTATTGCTGTATTTATTTATACATTTATTAATGCATTGATTTATTCATTCATTTATTTCAGCATTTATTTATTTCCACATTTATTTATACATTTATTAACTTATACATTTATTTATTTATTTATTTATTTATTTATACTCAAGTCAGGTTTAGAACTCCAAACTGTATTGTGTTGCAGAGACTACTGAACTAAGCATGCTTAACAGCTTTTTAGGTGCATTTCAACCCAAAGTACCCAGAAGTTTTAGTCACAGCAACTACTTTTCCTGGAACTACTGAAGTCTTAAGACACACAACGGCTGTAGTACATGTCATTTTTGCATGCGAGTCTGGCCTAGACTTTGTTGTCAGTCAATCTGCTTTATACTTTTTTTCTTTAACCCCATGATGATACATCATAGTGCAATAAACAAAAAACAAACTGGTTTACATTTGCAGATTTTTTAAAATGTTGGGTGAAATAAAACACTCACAAATCAAAATTGTTCAGTGCTGCAAGCCCCGCACCCAAGGTTCCTTTACCTCTAGAAAGTACTGCTCGCCTGAGCAAGGACTTCTGGGGAGTAAAATAATGTCCCTGGTGTTGTATTGTAAAAATGAAAAGAAAGCTAGCAGGCAAGCTACTTCAGAGGAACGGTGTTTGCTCTCATAGGCTAGATACAAGTGCACGGAATATACGCGATGCATGGATTACATGGAGTGACACTGCCACCTACTGGCATGATATATTTATGCAGGCACACACGTATACCACATATCCCTCTTTTTTAAGAATAATTCCTCATGAATATACAAACAGATAGTGAACATTTAGCTGCTTCAACACTTCAAGAGTAACCAACCTTGCATAGTAAGTATTTATGAAATTAAAAAAAAAACTGAAATTAGCTTCTGAATATTTCAGCATTCCCTAGAATCTGTAAACAGTACTTTTCAGCGAAGCACATATACATCACCAACAGTGACACATTTATACTTAGATACATTTCCAATCTTCTGTAATCTTGTGCTGACTGTAAAGAGCGTCACATGTAACAGTTCACAATGGATAATGTTCTGGAGAATTCTAATTAATGTATTTTTCCAAGTTCATAATGGTCCATAAATCAAACACATGTATCAGTCCATAAATCACACCACATTCTGCCCCTTTTCAAAAAGGCAAAGTTCAGGTGGCAAAATCTCCCAGCCATGCAGGCGGCTGAATCTGCCTGTGACTGCGCTTGGGCCGTGGCGATGGTCGAGCAGGCGGCAGGGTCTGAGGGGGCTTCTAAACATCCTCAGGCTGTACACAGGTACTGGTTGTGTGCTCCTCAGGGGAGGGGAAACTTGCAGGGGGCAGGTGTTAGGGCTGTCAAAATTGCTCCAAAATGACGTTTGAATATTCCATCTAAAAAAACCACATAGGTTCGAACTATTCGAATATCTATATTTGCGTATTATGTCCATAAAATACGGTACCTCGTATTGTAAGAGTGGCGTAGCCCTTTCAGGAATAGGGCAGTGCATGAGGTGTGCGTAAGGTGTGAGTGGGCGAGCGACAGTGAGAGAGCGTGCGTACGTCCAGACAGTGAATGAATGAGAGAGAAAAGGTGAAGCGAACGGAGTAACAGTAGTAGTGACAGGAGTAAATTGTACAGTATATGCTGCTGTTGGTTGTGAATAAACGTGACGGCTCCCCAAAAGACAGCAAAGCTCCCTGGTGTTATTTACCGACCAACGAAACACGTGAAAGGGGTTCACCCCATAATCATAAACTTGGAGGAATCTCCCCTGTGCTTCCCGACCACGGTCCAGGAGCCGAACAGAAATGGTGTAGCACTCGGTTCCAATTCTTGCCATCAACGACACTGGTCAGCCTCATGTCCTTGCATATGAACGAAGCATGTTTCTTCGTGCACGACATCCAGACATCATGGCATGCACATTTTCGAGATGTGCCCTCATGTTGCTAGTGGTGGAATGGTAAGCTAACTGTAGCTTACACAGCTTGCATACAACTTTATCTCCAGGCTCCGCATTTTAGCCGTCTAGTGACCTTTCTCTCTGCATCTGCATCTGCCATGGTTTTTGTCGCGTCTCACTTTCAGCAGTGAGTGACGCTGTGCAGGTGCGACTCCTGTGACCTGTACCCGACCCGTCATGTCGTGCGCCCACTCGCAAAGCAGCCGCTGATGTGTTTTTTCTCCGTTTTTTTTTTTATATTCGAATATATATTCCAATTTAGAATATTCGTTGACAGCCCTAGTAGGTGTACATATATACATACTTTACCATCAGAAAGTTCGTAGGTTGCCGGGCCTTTCTGAGCAACAACCCGGAGGGAATGTGTGAACTTGGAGTGTCCTTTTTATGATTCCTGGCTTCCTGATCCGAACCTAAGAACCACACTGAAACTTTGGAGACCGTGCACCACGACGTTCATCCACATAACGCTTTACTTTGGCTTGTCTCAGAGTCACAGTGTCTCTCACAGCCTGCAGGCTGAGCAGATGCGCGAGGCTATGCAATGTTTTTGATGTTCAATTTGGTGCGGAATGGACGGCCATGTAGAAGTCCAGCAGGGGAGACTTGAGTCAATGCATGGGGAGTTGCCTGATAAGTGAGAGGCACCCATCTGCAGTCAAGATGGCCGACAAGGGCGCCGCCATATATCCAATCCATACATCCATACATATGGAAACCCACAACTACTTGAACGGCTGTAAGCGGTCATTTGGACCGCTAGATTTTAAACTCTATAATCTCTCATGTAAATACCCGATTGAGTGATGAATCCATTCATTATGTCATGATATATTTTTCTTTAACAAGTTTAATTATACATTTATTAATAACATAGTAAACCGTTATTTTTGCATATTTACACAATAATTTAATAGAGAAAAGTTAGAACAGCCAAAAGTAACTTATTTGATTATGAATGATTTTATATCAATATGTAAGTTAAAAAATATATATAATCATCGAAAAAGCTGGAAACGAGCTGATCTCAAACAAAGAAAGATCCGTTTTGATCACTGGTCACAGTCAGATTACCTCGGCTCTCGCAGACCTGGAGGACCGCAACAGGCGATGTAATATTCGGGTTGTTGGTCTGCCAGAGGGCGTAGAAGGCTCCAACGCTGTGCAATACCTTTCACATTCCCTCCCTAAATGGTTTCCCACCCTCGTCGGCTGCAATATTGAGATTATGAGAGCACACCGGATCTACAGCAACAATGCTAACAACCGAGGAGCTAACCGCACTCTCATCTTTAACACACTACGGTACCCGACTCGTCAAGCTATCCTAGCTGCGTCCAGGAAGGCCCCGCTCTCCATCAACGGTCGAAAGATTCGCTTTTCCCCGGACTACAGCAGTTTCACCGTCAAACGCCGCCAGGCCATGCACCAGGCTATGACCACAGCGCGAGCTAAAGGCCTGGATTTCTTCCTCATCTACCTGGCCACGCTGGTCAAGGATGGGGCTCAGTACAAGGCCTTCACTTCTCCTAGTGAAGCAGAGGACTTTGTTGAGGCTGCTCCGGACCTGCGATCGGGGTCTGTTGCGGGGGCTGACTGACCCCCTCTCCATCCTGTGTAGAGGCCCGCTTGGACTTTGTTGCGGCAAAATTTGCCTTGTCTTTTGGCCTGTTTTTCACTGGATGTGGATCTGTTTGGAGCCTGTTTTTTTTGTTTTTTGTTGTGATCCGGCACTCTCTCGCTTATCGTGCCGCTCCTCTGTGGGATGGTTGTTCGTCTCACTTTCACTGGACATATTGGGATTTGAGCGAGGCTTCTGATGCCATAACTGACTGTTTCCCTCACCCGGTACTATGACCAACCTATTCTTGTTATGGTTTATATAAGTTATCATGGTGTGTTGACTGTTTCCGGGTATGTTTGCTCTCCTGTTTGCTAATGTTTGTCCTGGAGATAAGCTTTTACATTTTATGTATGACCATGTTTAGACTTTTGAATGTGTTAATGTTTCCCTTCTGAGCTATGACCACCTTGGTATCAGCGTCATGGGTTGTGCAAAGCCAGTTTGTTTGTTTTCTTATCATATATGTTGAGCGTTTTGTTTTGTTCTGTACATTTTGACTACGCTGGGTATCACTGTTGTGCTATTTTACTTAATATTGGAACATAGATTGCCGTTTATTACTCTGGCTGGGCTGGCTGTTCTCTTGCTGCCCTGTATCCTTTTCGATCGCAGACCTAAATTACCGTTTTATCTCTGTTTATATGTTTGTATTTTTTTTTTCTTCAGTTTTTTTGGTTTTATGTTTTGTGTCTATGTCAAGTGTATGTTATGTAGTGAAGGACTGGACTGTAGGTGCACTTATATTGGAGTTGAACCATATGGAGGGCTTTATCGCTTTTTTCTCGGTGATTATTCATCAAACATTTTTCACGGATTATGGGTGAACTAAACATTTTGGTGTGGAATTGTGGTGGACTGAATGCTCCTCATAAGCGTGTTAGCACCCTTGGTTTGTTTAAGAAGAAAAATGTGGACATTGCATTATTACAGGAGACGCATTTGCTGAAAGCAGACACCGGCCGTCTTGCTAATAGATTTTACCATACTATAGCATTTTCCACTGTGGATTCAAAATCTGGGGGTGTTTCCATTGTAGCTAGACATAATCTACCGATCAAGGTTTTGTCTTCCTGGGCGGATGATATGGGTAGGATTGTTATTGCTAGGGTAGAATTTAACGCAAGAAAGATAGCTCTTGTTTCAGCATATGCCCCCAATGTTTTTGACAGTAATTTTTACAATTTAATCACGACCAAAATGTTAGAGCTGATTAGCTACTCTTTCGTTGTAGGCGCTGATTTCAATGCAGTATGGGATCCGGTTCTGGATAGATCGAGTGCATCGGCTTCGGGAGAGCAGGGTCTGGCCACAAAATCTCTTAAAACTTGGGCTACCAATTTGGGACTTACGGATATATGGCGATTAATTAATCCCTCTGCTAAGGACTACACTTTTTTCTCTGGCAGACATAAATCTTTTTCCAGGATAGATTTTCTTTTCGCTTCTCCCCGGCTTTTTCATTTCATTAATGCTGCAGTTTTACTTCCGATGGCTTTGTCAGACGACAAAGGAGTCTTCTGCTCTGGGAATTTGAGTTGCTTGTCCAAACGGGCAGCTAGATGGCGCTTTAATACCTCGCTACTGAAAAATGCAGCCTTTGTCAGTCAGTTCGTCTCAGGATTTAGGGAATTTATTGGTTTTAATGCTGGTTCTGTAGAGGATCCCAGAGTCCTTTGGGAAGCAATAAAGGGCTTCATCAGGAGCAATACAATATTATTTAGTTCTAATGCCCGTAAAACCAGGTCTCTCCAGCTGTATAACCTGGAAGCAGAATACTCTAGGTTGGATTCTATTTTACAGCTTGGTTTTACAGAGTAAGTGGCTTTACAGCGCACTTTGGTAAAAAAGGAAATTAACAGTATTATGAAGCAGCAATCTGAGTTTCAGATTCACAGGACCAGACAACGATACTATTGTCACGGTGCTAGGCCGAGTCACCTTTTGGCCATGAGAATTAGGACTAGTGATAGCTTTGCAGACATCCCTGCTATTAAATCTGCAAATGGTAATATTAGCACCGACCCCATACAGATTAATAGTATATTTCAGGCGTTTTACTCCAATTTGTATGAATCGGAGGTGCCTGCAGATAAGGTTCGATGTGACAGGTTTTTGAATCAGTTACATTTGCCCAAGCTTTCAAATGCAGACTCTACTAACTTAGAGAGGCCAATCACATTAGAGGAATTGAGGGATGCGACGCGGACCATGCAGAACGGTAAATCGCCAGGCATTGACGGGATCCCCCCTGAATTTTACATTACTTTCTGGGAGAAGCTGGGTCCATTTCTGCTAGATATGGTCATATTTTCGATCCAAAAGGGCAGATTTTCAAGGGATGTTAACACGGCCCTCATCTCTGTGCTGCTGAAACGTCCAGCTACCGTCCGCTTAGCCTTCTGAACTCTGATCTAAAGATCTTTGCAAAGCTTCTCGCCCGAGTCCCATATGCCTTCATTGGTCAGTTCTGATCAAACAGGCTTTATTAAGTCAAGGCTGGCAGCTGATAATGTGAGGCGTCTCCTTCACATCATTGATGCCGCTACTAACAATAGCGCTCCTATGTCAGTGCTTTCGCTTGATGCTATGAAAGCCTTTGACCGATTAGAGTGGTCATATTTGTGGTCTGTTTTGGAGGTGATGGGCTTTGGCGGCACTCTACTCCAGTTTCTAGGTCCTCACGCCAGGGCTGTCCATTGAGTCCTGCTCTGTTCGTTCTGTCCTTGGAGCCGCTTGCTCAGGCGATCCGCCGATCCACCTTGGTCTTGCCTGTTTCTGTCCATAACACGCCACACCAGTTGCCTTTGTATGCGGACGACATTTTAGTTTTTTTGGAAAATCCCGCTCAGTCATTGCCACCTCTTTTGTCTATATGTGAGGAATTTGGAAATTTGTCCGGCTTTAAGATTAACTGGTCCAAATCTGCTCTCCTACACCTGAATGACTCAGCCAGAACATCTGTCCTTCCAGCTAACGTCCCCGTAGTACAGCATTTCAAATATTTGGGAATTGAAATGTTTCCCTCTTTAAATCAGATCATTAAGTAAAACTAGAAAAATTTGCATTTCCTACGAAAATACAGTGTGAATGCTGAAGTCTGAAGCGAAATCTGCTGAATGTACTTCCGAAAAGCTGAAAAAGTCGAAAAGCTGAAAAGTTGAAAAGGTCAAGGCCGAAAGAGCTTGAAAAGTTGAACATGTTGATAGCTGAACAGTTTCTGTAGCTGAACATGAAGCTGAATGTATAAAGAAGCTGGAAAGGCAGAAAGATGAATATTTTAAAAAGATTAAGAGACAGAAAAGTTGAAAAGGGCTGAAAGAGTTTAAAAAGTTGAAAATTTCCATAGGTGAACATGAAGCGGAATGTTTGAAGGAGTTGAAAAGGCAGAAAGATGAATATCTGAAAAGGCTCAAAAGGCTGTGGAGTAAGAGGTCTGAAAGAGCTTAAGGGTGAAAAAAGGCTGAAAGGTGAAAAGTTAAAGGCAGAAAGAGCTTAAAGGCAGTAACACACCGGCCCAACCGTTGGACATCTGAAGCGTTTGGAGAGACTCGGACGAGGTCGGGAACATGTCTGTTCGGTGTGTTCAGCTGCGTTGGAAGCTTTCGGAGCCGTTTGGACGTTGTCTTCTCCGATTGCGCATGCGAAGTCTGAGGAGGAGGGCTGTCGGACGTCTGAGCCATTGGATTCTCTGATTGGTTGTGTGCCAGCTGAATGGCCGTTGTTATTGGCGGTGTGCTAGCGAATCAGCGCGCTGCGCGGGAGGGCGGAATACTGTGTGCGCTTTGTTTTTCTATGGACTCCGATCCGTCATTCCCCATTTTCATGTTTTGCAGGCAGTTCTGGCACGAGACTGGCTGTTATTATGTCCGTTCAGGACGAATTAATCTGTGTTCATTTGGTAATGCCTCGCTGCATGTTGAGTATGCAGCTGTTTTTATCAGTAAGCCTATAGTGAAAATGACAGAGAAATAAGCAGATTCGGCGTGGTCACTCAGAAAGTCTGACTGAGGACGGCTGTGAGCCGATGCTTATGCAAGTAGCCTCCTGTGGTAACGTCACCACAGGAACAGAGTCAAAATCTCGTGCTTTAGGAACGAAAAAAGTGAAAAACGACTGAAAAGGCCGAAAAGTTGCAGAGTATGGGGGCAGAAAGAGATTAAAAAGGTGAAAAAAGACTGAAAGGGAAGAAAGTTAAAGGCAGAAAGAGCTTAAAAAGGTGAAAAACGATTGAAAAAGGCAGAAAAGTTGCAGAGTATGGGGACAGAAAGAGATTAAAAAGGTGAAAAAAGGCTGAAAGGTGAAAAGTTAAAGGCAGGAACAGCTTGAAATGGCTGCAGACATGCTGTATCAGGACCAGGGACAGAGACGAAAATGTCCCCCATAAGGAATGAATGGGAAAACGCCTCCCAAACTCCTGCGATTTCTGAAAAAACTGTGAGGGTTATCGTCAAAATAATTGTATGGTGAGTGACAGGAGGAGTTGCTGAACGCGGTCATGTTGTTTTTATTTCTGAAGAGTGCAAAATGAGGATGGGAGAGCGAGAGACAAATCAGGTACAGTCTGCTAATTTCCAGAAAATTCGGCTCAAAATTAACATTGCAGCTTATGGGAAAGGATTGAGAGTTGCTGTCGGTCTCGGGCTTCTAGATCCAAAACCGTAAGTCCCACATCTGAAACGAGACCATCAGCTGAAAGCCCACAAGATTTCCTACATTTGTATGTATATATTGTCTATGTCAAGTAAAGTTTTTCGGTGGGGGCCACATCAACTTTCCCTTCTGTGGTGGGGGGCCGGTGTCAGTCTATAACAGGAAATGATATGGGCCAACTACCACTGTTCAGCTATTAAACACCAAGTCCTTATCACCATTACCCATTAATCTCAATGTCCCAATTCAAAATGTTCCACCATAACTGCATATGAAAAACAATACAAAGGGATATACCATGTTAAATAAAGTTTATTAAACATTTAATTTATTTTTTGTATATATATTTATTGTATTTATTAGGAATTGAGGAAAACATCAACACTTACAGAGAAAACACAACACTTATAACATTGAATGAAAAAATGCAATACTGCTGTTACATGACTTTTCCTAAAAGTGTCTGTATTTTAACGTGGAATGGTTTTTATATAACCTACACAAAATATGATATGTTAACCTGTTAAGGCCATAAGCTGTCAAACTGACCGCACATCACTTCGCAGGGTTTCATTGTTCCATTTTTCGCGTGGTTTGCTGCTTTCATGTCTCTCTTGTCTCTAACTGTGTTAGTGGTCTCCAGCTGTGCCTCTTTGTGAATTTACTTGAGTTAATAATTATATAGTTGTATTAAATAGCTTGTTTGGCACCATGGGCAAACAAAAACGGGAGTTCCTCCCTCCATGAAACAGCGAGCAGAGCTGTTCACAACACGAAGGTGCTGAAATGATGCGACTCTGACTGTGTACCAGCCAAGGAAGAATGTCTGCATCCTGAGCACCTGCACACAGGTATGGGCACCTTCAGTAGGGCGAAGGCAACACCAGAGTCTGTGATGTACTACAACAACACCAAGTACGGCGTGGACGTCCCGGACCAGATGCGAGGGAGCACTCCGTCAAAGGCGGAAAGATGGCCAGTGGCGGTCTTCTATAACATCCTCGACCTGGCTGGGATCAATGCCAAGGACCAGCAGCAGGAGAGCCCAGCAGCAGGAGAGCCCGGTCCGAAAGAGCTGCAAACGGAACCAAACCTCGGACACTTGAAATGCCACAAGCCCGCGTGTGATGACTGTGTGAGGAGAGCGGAGGTAATCTTTTTTTGTGATCAAATATTTTTAATTATTATTATTATTATTATGCATGACAACAACAAACAAGGCCCGAGACAGGGAAACGTGTTAAGGGAGCACGACAAACATTATCAATAAAGAAAAAACAAAAGAATATAAAAGAAAATAATTGCACCGCAATAAGACAAATAAAGAAAACAACAGTGAAAACATAAAAAAAAAAATAAAAAAAAAACCCTCAACTGCATACATAAACATACAAGACATACACATACACAAACACATAAGACAATACAGGGGGAACTAGACAGCCAGGGATACAAAAACAGGAGAGTCAATAGGAAAGGAGTTACAACATGTCTTTCAAAGAAACAGCAGCAGAGCGCCAGGAGTCAAGAGTCTGCTCATTGGCACCATTGATTCGGGCTGTAGAGAGCTCCAAATATATAACGTCCAGAAAAGAAAGGATCCAAGCCTTGACAGTAAGAGAATGAGGCGGCTTCCACCGGGTAGCAATCATTTTCTTGGCTGCAGTCAAACTGGCGAAAGCGACACGCTTGTTCAGATTGAAAAGAGTAAAGGCCCCCACACACAGCCCAGACGTCCAACTGCCTTATCCGACCACTCTCCGACCACTCTGTTGCCTCTCGTCTGACCCGTTCGGCACAAAAGTTGCATTGAAACACACCACTTCGACGTGCTGCCTACTCCACAGCAGCGTGTACGTTCTGCGCTTGCGCGAGATGCAATAAGCAGCTGGCGCTTGTGTTTTGAGTTGTAAACGAGAGGCTTATGCACGCAGCTCTCTTTACCTTCGCTCAAAACGAAACTTAACTTTCAGATAAAAACAGCTGCATGCTAAACATGCAGCGAGGCATTACCAAACGAACACAGATTAAGTCATCCTGAACGGACATAACAACAGCCAGTCTCGTGCCAATACTGCAAAGCATGTAAACGGGGAATTACGGAACTGAGTGCATAGAAAAACAAAGTGTACACAGTACTCTGCCCCTTCCACACACCGCGCTGATTCGCTAGCCCACCACCAACCAGAGTGGCCATTCAGCTGGCACACAACCAATCAGAGAATCCAATGGCTCAGACGTCCGACAGCCCACCTCCTCAGACTTTGCATGTTGAATCGGAGCAGACAACGTCCGCACGGCTCCGAAAGCTTCCGACGCAGCTGAACACACCAAAATGATTTGTTCCTGACCTCGTCCAAGTCTCTCCAAATGCTTCAGATGTCCAATGGTTGGGCCGGTGTGTTCCTGCCTTTAATCTTTGTTTAGTCCTCACCATACCTTGGTGAGTGTCGTGGGCAAGCTGTATGAGTTGTGGCTGAAGAGTCGGGGGAATCACAACTCAGTGAGTACCTCTAACCAAAACCTCATCAAGCTCAGCCAGCTCAGTCTGTACATGGTAGAAGGGCAAAAGGGCAGGATCAAGGCCTTTAGCTGTCCGGGGCCAACCATTTCTTAGATAAGCCATAACCTGCTGCAGCACTGGGCAGCACTGGGCAATCCACAGACACCATTGCTATGATGTCCTCATCCAGCTCTTGTGGGTCAGAGGACGGCAGGGGCATGCATGACAGTCATAACAGTCTGCTATGACGTTATCACGACCTGGCTTGTATTCCACAGTGTAGTTAAAGTGCATGAGGCAAGCCGACCATCTCAAAATCCTCATACCTGCTCTTCCAAAGTCTTTGGTGGACAGCAGGGCAGTAAGTGGGCTATGGTCTGTGCGCAGGGCGAAGTGTCTTCCTCACAGGTACGTGCGCCAACGCTCAGCTGACCACACACAACCCAGAGCCTCCTTCTTTATGATAGAGTATTTCCTCTCACAGTCAGTAAGGGACCTGGATGCCAATGCAACTGTTTTTTCAGTGTCCCTGTGCAGCTGGGTGAGCACTATGCCGTAGTCACAGGCGTCTGTAGTGACGAGAGTAGGGAGAGCAGGGTCGAACAGTGTAAGCGCTGGGCTTGTAGCAATCAGTTCTTTGATGTGCAAAAAAGCCTCTTTGGCAGCATCAGTCCATTTAAATTCTGCATTTTTTCTCAGCAGAGCACGAAGAGGTGCCACAACAGAGGTGCAGCAGGGGATTAACTTTGAATACCACCCCATGAGGCCCAGGAAGGACTGTAGGGCCGTGGCATCACGAGGGGGAGGAGCCTCTGTTATAGCAGTAACGGGATCTGGGTTGGGACGGATGCCTGAAGCAGAAACAACGTGGCCCAAGAAAGTCCATTTTTCCTGAACAGGCACATTTAATTTCAGTCCACTGTTGTCCAATCAGTGCAGTACAGCTTAGAGGCGTGTCTCATGCAGCATAGGAGTGTCAGCATACACAATAATATCGCCCAAGTAACATTGTACACCCTCCAAACCTGCCAAAATCTGAGACATTGTCCTCTGGAATGCACTCGGGGCTGATGCGAGACCGAAGGGGCCCTTAGTGAACCGAAAAAGTCCATCATGAGTGATAAAACCAGTAAGGTCTCAAAGGTGCAAAGGTACCTGATGACATGCATTTTGTAGGTCAATAGAGGAAAATATTTGTGCTCCTCGTAGCTCGTGAAACACCTCCTCAATATGTGGCAGTGGATGGCTGTCAACAATCATAGTCTTGTTGGGCTCACGTAGATCTGAACATATCCTGAGCCGACCCGACTTTCGGTGCACCACTACTATGGGTGAAACCCATGGTGAGAAGTTGATGCGTTCAATGACACCATCCTTTTCCAGTCCCTGTAGCTCCTGGGACACTGCATCACGAATGGCGAAAGGCAGGCAGCGTAGCTTTTGCTGCACAGGCTTACTTACTCTTACTCTGATGCACTTACTCCATGTAAGTGTATCATCCTCGTCCTTTACTAGCACTGTTATGCAGTCACTGGAAACTTCTCCCACATTGCATGAAGCAGTCCTGCTCCTGCATACTCTGGCAAAATGTCCAGGCTTATTACACTGTCTGCAAGTGACTGATTTAGCTGGACACTTGGGGTAATTTGCAATGGGTGCTGATGAGCCACATCTGGCGTCTTACCAGCTGCCTTTGAGGCGTTTGACACAGCAGTCTTTGAAGGTGGTCTGGGACCAAAGTTGGAGTGATTTTGCTGCTTTTGCTTCCCACCATGAAATGTAGTCCCACGCACCATGCCAACAACAGCCGTGGCTGCTCCTCCTGATGAAGCTATTGTTTAGGCTTCAGCAATTTTCAATCTAAGCAGCAATTGTCAAAGTCTTTTCATGTATAAGCTTATCCTCAAGCAGCAAGCGCTCTCTGATCCGTGCACTGAACATTTTCTCCACAATTTAGTCTCTTATCATATTGTCAGATAATATTCCAAACTCATATGTAACAATTAGCTCCCGGAGAGCAGCTGTGTACTGAGCTGTGGACTCACCAACTCCGTGAGCTCTCTGGCAAAACTTCCTCTCTGTGACGACATTCAACTTTGGTACAAAAAATGTCTTTAAAGCCTGTAGAGCATCTTGGCAGGAATCCCCAATCTCTGGCAGCATGGAGAAAATCCGCTGAGCCTCCGCGCCAACCGTGTGTATTAGCAAGGCACGCTTCCTCTTATCCTCCATTTTGTTGGCCAGAGCAAGCACGTAGCTATCAAACATGCAAATCCATGCTTCGAAAGGCACCGTAGGCTCACCTGGGCTTTGTAAAAATGCCGGAGGTGGCGAAATCCCAAGCAGAGCCAGCTTCGTCACCAATATGTTGCATTGTAAGAATGAAAAGAGAGCTAGCAGGCAAGCTACTTGAGAGGAATGGCGTTGACTCTCAGAGGTCAGATACAAGTGCACAGAATATCCGCGATCCATGGATTACATGGAGTGACACTGCCACCTACTGGCATGATATATTTATGCAGGCACACACGTATACCAGAACTGGATCTTAATTCAGGCTCAAGGGCTCCTCCAAAGGTTCATAAGCAAAGTTCCTGCAGTGAACACGCACTTTATGTTACTGGGCTTCTGGGCAAGTCCCATTATTGCATTGTATTTTATTTTATTTTATTATTTTTACTAAAGATCAGTCATTTCAGAGGAAGTTGTTTCAGTGTTACTTTCACGGGCCATGTTGAACAGAACAGAAACATGTTTGTGACACAAAACAGAATATGATTTGTTGATTACAGATAAAAGAGATATAAGATAAAAGTTGACCATGACTTGACCTGTTGGGCAACAACCATACCACATTTAAAAATGTTCTGGTTTAACTGAGCTGAAACAGTGCTCTGTTTATTCACTTCCTGATAACCGAGACAACTAAAAAGATTTAGTGTCACATAAGGGACCTTGTCTAAGACTGTGTGTTTAGTGTGTCTGTCTGAATTTGTCTGAAACTGTGTGCATGTTTGCATGTCTGTGTTTGACTCACTGTAGACCACAAAATAGATTACAGGTTAGGGATAAACTGTAAGTGTAATCCATAGTATAATCACAATTAGATACAAGTACAAAGAAACATATATTATCTGATAGATCTTTAGCTAGTACTAGTGTTTTACTGGTTATCCATTATGTAAATATTTAATCAAATGTTCAGGCTGATATTTGAACATGAAATGAACAATGTGTCAGAGCTTTAAAGGGGTTAGTTATTGTTAGCAGACTCCATTTCTAAACTAACGTTAGCTACTGATGTTCTCTGTTAACGAGGGGAGAGAGGCAATGAGATGTGGAACATGCATAAAGTCACATCCTTTGGACTGTTGAGGGAAATCGGAGACAGGGCCTCCAAAAACAAATCCACTGTCCGACAGCATTAAAAAAAAATGTTTTAAACTAAAAAACTTGTCCACAGGCTTCTATTGGCAACTGGGAGAGACGGGGAAGATCTAATTTTTGACGTAATTTTACAATCTGTTCACATATGCCCCCCAAAAAAGTGTAACATTGTTACATAGAGCCCCTTTAAATAAAAATACTACATTAACTGTAATGTAACCTTTAAGTACACTGCCATGACCTGTTAATAACCAGCCCTGGGTGCACATAAGTGGGTGTATTCTTGTTGACAGTCCACACAGCTGCAAAGTCTAAACATGTTTTTCTAGCCATGTTCTGTTTACCTTTTCTTTACTGTGAAACATCAAGATTCATATTTTAATTTAAAAAAAAATAGTAATCTCTGAAACTTAAACATACATTTTATATTTTAAGAGAAAGCTGTTGGTTATTCAAAAAGGAGCAAACATCTCTAACTTTGTACATCAGCCATGTGTCATACTGAGCTAACTTCAAAACTGCTGTAATTACAACTTAGTCACCAGTGTGCAAAACACATGGTGTAGTACAGGCTGACTGCTCCACTGGCATTCCTGCAAGAGAATTCATTTGAAGGGCAAAACAAAACCAGGACAGCTTGACCTTGTCAAAGTATGAACTCCATGCATGTTGTAGTATGCACCATTAAAAGGATATTCCAGTGTAACTTTAATCCATGGTCTAACACACAGTGACACCGAGTAAGAAGTTTGGTGCTGTTCTGAGCATTATTTGTGGCTATGAGTGGCTTTTTGATGGCGGTTTCTCTTTTCTAAATTTACACCGGAATATCCTTTTAATACGCTTCACACCAGCTGACAAATCTTTATGTAACTGTCAAGCAATGTCATAAACAGAAGGAACACCGAAGTCTCACCCCCACCCTGCTTACCAGAAACAATGAAACCCCATATGATTGATAATTAAAAGGTTTTATTAGTGAGAGTTTATTGTTATAACACTTGCAAAACTGTTTTATTGGAGCTCCTGGTAAATGTAAAAGCAACTGGATCAACAAGATAGCAGCTAATAGTTCTAGTACAGAAGATACATAAAACATTTTGTTGAGTACAATACTGTTAATCAAATATTGAAAAAGGCTTAAATTTCCATAATTTGTTTCTCCTAGCCTCTAATTTAATTATGTCACACTACCCTTCCATGCCCTAGATACCGTATGTCCTTATATAACATTACAAAAAAAGTCTGCCCATCAAAGGATGAAGGCTTGTGTAACAAAAGTACTTAGAAGATATAAGTTAAAGATACATACAGTACTTGTCTACAACAGAGTAGGGCAAAGGGCAAAGATTTTTAAAGATGTCCATGCTGAATTACAAAACGTTCCTGAGCTTGTAAACTTGTGACTGTTGTCATATGAGTCTGTAGTAAAACACTTGTTGGGTTTATAACTGGAAGCTTTGTTTCAGCTTTTCTTGAAAAATACAAGACACCTCTTAATGCATGGAAAATATATTTTTAGCCATATACAATTAAGTCATGAGAGCATTCATTTTTCAAGATGTCAGAAATTAATTTGATCAGTTCAGAAGAATATTTTCCTTCAATTCAAAGAAATTTGGAGTCTGGGCTCTGTTGACAAGGTTATGTTTATTCCTGAGAAATTAGCAATGTAATCTTCCTAAACAATATACGTGATGTAACCCAGTGATAAAGTTCCTGATAATGGAGGTAAACTTTGAGCTCTGATGCGATGTGATGTGTTGTGATTTTGTGACTTGACTTCTGTGCTTCTCATACACTGAAAACACTTATCTTTGTTTCGGGAATAGCTGTTCTGTAAAAGTAAATGTACCACTAAGTAAGAGATTGTACCACCAACCAATCGCATGTCCTTGCTCATCTCACAGCGTTTCTCTTACTTTTACCCTCTCTGCAGCTCAGACAAGCCTGTACATGATAAGACAGCAGCAATGTAAGCACCTGCGGCGTTAACCCTGTTTCAACCTCCCTAGCAGCCTTTTGGAATTAATGGCAATGAATCTATTAACACAGTTTAAGAAACTTGACAAGACTCCTCCAGGAGAACTTGTGTCAATCAAGAACATTTTTAAATGGGTCAGTGTTTGAAAAGCATACTCAGCACCGTATACTTATCCAATTTTTCCAGACAGCACATTTGGGAAATGGCATGATATTTTCACTGCATTTGTTAAAAATTTGCCTGGATAATTTTTTTTATTACTCAACAATTACACTGTAACCTGGATTTTATTAAACAAAACATATTTTTGGTCATTTTTTGCAAAACAACTCAGAATGCAGTGTTCCAAATTATTATTTAAAACAGAAGAAATGGATTGAAAACTGAAATCTGTCGTATTTTTTTTTTCCATTAGGAGATAATCTTTCTAAAATCAATGCTATTTCAATCAAAAACATCATTACAGATCAAGTTACATATTTCCTTAGAGCCCTTTTTTTTATATCACCCTAACGACTCTCATCCATTGTACTTGTAAGTCCATGTACAGTTTTGGCCTGTAATACCTTTGAGGGTGCCAGAATTGCCTCTCAGAGCTGCTGTTTTGAGGTAAACTGCCGCACCCCTCCTTCCATTAAAGGATGCTCCACAGGTTCTCAATAGGGTTGAGGTCAGGGAATGATGATGGCCACACCATGATTTGTTTTGTATTTATGCCCATAGCAGCCAAGGCCTCAATAGTATTCTTTTCAGCATGGGATTGTGCATTGTCTTGCATGAAAACGATTTCACTCCGGAAGGCACAGTTCTTCTTTTTATGCCATGAGGAGATGGGCAGTCAGTTATTCCACATATTTTGCAGAGGTCATTTTGACACTTTCAGGCACCATAAAGGGGCCTACTAGAGTTCTCAACGGGCCTGAAAATTACAACCCGACCCGACCCGGCCCGCGGGTTTTTAAGCCCGAACCCGACGCAGCCCGACACACCAGCATGAATTGTCTGCCCGAACCCGACCCGAACCCGACCCCCCGCGTGCCTGCATTGTTTTCCTCATACACTTGTTATCATGATCCGACAGACAGCAGACGGAAAGGTGACGCAAGCCAGGAGACAGGTGCTGCGTCAGCAGCAGCACCCGCTCCCGCTGCAAAGAGGACACCGCGCTTCGACCAGTGGGAAAATACATTCAGAGAGACAGAAACAGACACTTTCCCCACTCCTCAAAAAGCAATTGTGGATTCGCAGCTGCGTCAGTTCTGCATCTGCCCCTCCCCATGAAGCAGCAGCCAGACTTCCTCTTCACCACACGTGAACAACGATGATTCACAACAGACTATATATAATTTACAACCTGCAAGAAATGTGTTTTATGAAATGTGTTTTCTAAAAAAGGAAGCCCGAAGTCCCGGCTCATTTGCGTATTTTTTCGGCAAACCTGAACCCGAACCTGCGGGTCCGGTCAGGTTTGTCGGGCCGGCCCAACCCGTTGAGAACTCCAGGGCCTATACCAACTTACCTCCCATGATTCCAGCCCAGAACATCACTCCGCCACCTCCTTGCTGACATCACAGCCACATGGTGGCCATCTACCAACTATCCAGAACTCCATCCATCCATCTGGACCATCCAGTGCAGCATGGCATTCATCAGTGAATAAAACTGTTTGACTGTTTGAAACTTGTATTTTTGAGCCCACTGCAATTGTTTCTCCTTGTACGCATTGGTTAAGGGTGGAGGAAATACAGCTTTATGCACATTAGCAAGCCTCTGGAGGATCCTGCATAGAGAGGCACCAGCACCTTAAAATACCTGTCCTTAATACACCTTTATCTGAACGAACCGTCTGCAATCATACACAAATCTTTTCATAGTACAATGATCTCTCAGTTTTTTCTGGAAACATCCAATGTTTTCATACCTTTTGCAAGATACTGCACTATTGCATGTTTTTCATCTGCAGAAAGATCTTTCTTTTCCCCATATTGCAGGAAACCTGTGATGTGCTTAATAATGTGGACAACCTCCTTAAGTAATTTCCCTGTAATGAGCTCACCTAGCAAAGTCATTACCAAACCTGTCAGAGATTGATGTTAGTGACCTAAACAGACAGGAGAAGCAGCACAATTGAAAACTTTTTGTGTAATCATATTTGCATAGTAATTTGGAACATAGCGTAGACAAAAAAGTACCTTTAGCTAAAAGACTAGCATCATATCTCACAGTGGACACAGCAGTGTTTGCTTCATAAAAGGGCTTTTCACACTGCACTTATCCCAAGGCCCACATTCTTAGAACCTTCTTAGGCCCCGTCCAGACGGGCGAAAACTGACTTTTTTTTCTCCATCTTTCTCGTCATCGTTTTAAGAATATTTGCGTCCACACGGCTCCACTGACAACGACCGAAAAAGCTGTAGTTCATATTCCAGTCATATTCCATCATTGTTGTTGTTGTTGTTATTATGAGACGTCGCGGGGTGGGGCGATGGCGTCATCGTTTTGGAAAGTATGCGGATTCGCCGTCCACATGAAAACGGGAGGGCTGCGTTTTCGGACTTCTCCACCCTGAGACCCGTTTTCAAAAAAGTGCGTTTTCAGGCGCTGCGTTTTCAGGATCCGTATGGACGGTCGGCCATAACGATGCAATACGTGTGCGTTTTCGCAAAACGGCGTTGTCGTCTGGAAGGGGCCTTAGTCTCATGTTAAAGTAGTTGTTAGCCCCAGGCTAAGGGGGCTGTTTGCAACAGGCTAAGAGAGAGTTCACACTGGCACAATTCCGGCACATTCCAAAGTGGGTTTATCCAGACTGTAGTCTAGGGTCTGCTGGCTCTGCTCCAGAGCAGGATTTGCCTCAAATTTTGAGCGTTATGCTCTGAAAGATGACTAAACACAGACTTTAAAGAGTTCCAACAAACATTTAACCCACAGCCAGTAAAAGTGTGGTGTCAACCATATGTCCCTGGGTTTAGGTTAAGGTGATAAAAGGGGCTCAACTCTTATTCTAGGGCTAAGCATAGCTAAAGATTTATGCCCCAGGGCGCCGCTTAGCTCAGTGGGTAGGGTGCGCGTCCTATGTGCCGGGGCTCTGCAGCGGTCCCTTTGCTGCGTGTCACTCCCCTCTCTCTCTCCCTGTTTCCTGTCATATCTGCAGCTGTTCTATCAATAAAGGCCAAAACAAATATTTAAAAAAAAATTATAATGTATGCCCCGTCCAGACGACAACGCCGTTTTGCGAAAACGCACACGTATTGCATTGTTTTGGCCAACCGTCCATACAGCTCCTGAAAACGCAACGCCTGAAAACGCACTTTTTTGAAAATGGGTCTCAGGGTGGAGAAATCCGAAAACGCAGTCCTCCCGTTTTCATGTGGACGGCGAATCTGCATACTTTCCAAAACGATGACGCCATCGCCCCACCCCGCGACGTCTCATAACAACAACAACAACAATGGCGGACTACATGCTCGTGTTCGTGCCGCAGAAGATATTGAGCCTTTCTTGCAACTTACATGCCTTGTAGTTAAGTGTGAGTCTCAGCAGCAGTTCGACCTCATTACCGGTCCACACAAACAGTTCTGGTTTCCTTGCACTCGCCATTTTCATCTTCTTCTTGTTGTGTTCGGTTTTTCCGTCTACTGTCTGTTTGTTTACAGCCCGCAAGCTTAATGCGCATGCTCCGTGTCTTCTTCTCCGTTTTTGGTGAATGTCAAGCGCCACCTATAGGCCTGGAATATGAACTACAGCGTATTCAGTCGTTGTCAGTGGAGCCGTGTGGACGCAAATATTCCTTAAACGATGACGAGGAAGACGGAGAAAAAAAAGTTCATTTTCGCCCGTGTGGACGGGGGCCTTATAGTCTACAAAACCAAACTAGCATGACACTGATGACATCATCAGAGTTTTCACAAAAGTATTACTGCCCCCTTATAAGTTGTATTGCAATGTGTAAAAAAGGTGGATTGCTCCTTTAAGATCTGTTAAACCAGATTAACAATTGAGGACAAGGACTTCATGAATGCCTATGGGCCTTGAGTTTCTGCCTCTTCTCTTGTGCCACCCCCTAGCATTTTCATGCTGATTATGTTTTTGTTTTAGGTGTCATACCAGAAAACAGTTTCACAAAAACAAAGCCCTCTGTGCAGATTTCCTTCCCGCCGAGAAGCTCTGAAAAAAAAAACGTAACACAAACATAAAACAATGGGACAAGGAAGCGGCTCTTCACTCATTTCACATGGTCAAATCACTGTACACACCTACGCGTGCTAAAAATATTTCTTTAGAAAGAGATGTCATACAATATTACTTAACAAACAGGAAGCGCATGCGATAAACATTTATACATTTCATTGATTGAGAGAACTCAGAGGCTGGGTCTTTAGGGGCTACTTTTTAAGTAACAAAAATAATCCATAGCATCAATTATTCATTGTCATAATAATAATGAGATATTTTGCAACCTATAAAGTCAGACAGCAGCCCCAGCTTCTGAACAGAACAGGCTGTCTTCCCTATGGACCATTTATCTGGGCAGATTCTGTCATTTTAACGCGAGTAAGATGATCAAGTCTGTTAATCAAACTTGACATCCAGCTGCCCCAGATATGTTGCAGTTATGCCGACGCATACAAAGATTCTTGTTTTCGTGGAATTACATTTTAAGGACTATTAAGTAACTGCCATACGATATGCTCTATGTTTCTAATATGACGTGCAAGATGGTTTGTCAGACTATTTGGGAAGGCACGGAAACTATGACGGTAATTGGATGAACCTTCTGTGACCGTCATCTGTCCCGGCTGACTTCAACAAATCAGATAAACAGTAGGAAAGCGCTACCACCAGCGGAGGACAGTTGGCAAATCAAAGTCTTACCAAAGTCAGTCAGAAACGTCTTTTTTATTGGGAAAAGGCTTCAGTGTCATTTTTCACCTCTTTCAAGGAAATATACTCTCCAGTTCTGATAGAACTGATGCTAATCAATTTAGCAATCGATATGCACTGTTTAAAAGGTGGAATGATGCATTATGAACCTAAATAATGCCATTTTCAAGTTACAGAATGAATGAGGATGTGATTTGTTTTCATGGCTTATTTTTGTCTTGACTGAAATGTTTTGAATTTGCCCTTTATTCAGTAAGGTCAAGTTTTCCATTGGGCTGCCTCAGAGAAATTAGTGTTATGTAAGAATTTGGGCTGTTGCTTATGATACTGATTTGTTTCACAGTTCATCTCTGATCTCTGACCTTACTACAAAGACATCAGCACATCTGCCCCCAGCACCAGTACACAACTGAGTCAACTGATTTAAAAGGCGATTTTATATAACTCCTTCAGAGATTTTTAACAGTTAACAACAACTCCACCCCAATCAAAGACCCTACTTACTTCCTTATTATTACTATAATAAGGAAGTAAGTTAGAAAATAAATAAAGTTTTTTTTAGATAAAGAACAATAATGATTATGATGATGATTAGCATTATTATTATTATTTTTATTGTTATTGTTGTTATTTTTTATATTATTATTATTAATTATTGTTATTATTATTATTATTATGATTATTAATAATAATAATCATAATAATAATAATCATAAAAACAACAATCCCCTGAAGAAGCAATCAGTACCACAAACAGCTATGGTCCATACATTTGCATAGCCCATACAGTGATTTAAGTGTTAAGGGCACAAATAGCCCAGGTTGGTGCTGTTGCAGAACCTGGCTGTCATAGTTCTAATACCTTAATGTCTAATAAATGAAAAAGGGGAAGGTATAAAGATGGTTAGCATGGTTGCAGGAGTCATGAAGAATATTGTGACAGTTGTCTTAAGTTTATCACACCAAGGAATGAAAGCTTCTACCTTGACGCAGCACCTGTCTCCTAGCTTCTCTGAAATTGAGAAGATTTTTATGGGCAAATATTTGTAATGGTCCACCTGTCGAAACAGAGTGATCAACACCATGTTCCCATAAGACAGCGGCTGTGGCTCAGTGGGTAGAGCGGAAGGTCACTGGTTCGAATCCTTGCTCCCCCTAGCTGCATGTCGAAGTGTCCTTGAGCAAGATATAGAACCTCAAACAGCCTCCGCCATCAGTGTATATATGTGTTTGTGAATGGGAGAATGTGGCATGTATTGTAAAGCGCTTTGAGCTGTCTGTAGACTGGAAAAGCCCTATAAAAATGCAGGACTATTTATGACAGTGCCATCTTTCTCCCATGTCTTCCACGCACATCAGATTTGTGTTTTTAAAGGGACATTAATCTGATGTCTATTTAGGGAAATAAGACTATTTGCTTTCCTGCCAGGAGTGAGATAATACAAATGATGTGGTCACATGTAGCTGATGCCATTAGCCAGCTGAGCTTTTCTTGGCAAAAGAAAATACATTATTTAAGTGAGTAAAGAAGTAAAGTAAATTGAACTGGATGACTTAAGGTACCTTCTGTATGCTTAAAAATTGTGTTTCATCAGTTGTCAGCAAAGGTCAATCCAAATCTGTGTGAACGATTATGATGTATGTATGATGATAATCAAATTGATCTTTACTAACTGACAGTTGAGGAGGCAACAAAGACAATCTGACAATCCAATGCTAACGTAGCTATTTCATGGAGGAAGATACTGTGAATAATAAGTTGAAGTGTGCTGGCAAGCTAATAGGCTTTCTGACTCCTAAAATACCAAAATGTCAAAGGTGGTCTTTATGAATTGAAAGTGTTTTCTTGCTGTGTGATTTCTTACAAAATCTAAGCTACTATTCAGATGGTTTAACATATTTAATTCCACAAGTTTGTTACAAGAAATGCTTAACACTTGATTTTGATTGCCCTTTAGTTTAGTTTCACTAGTTGACATTAACTCCAGCTTTAATTTAGGTTCCACATACATTTTATTCTTTAGCAATGCATTGATTTGGCATTTGATTCAAAACTATTGTGTAATTTGATGTCTCAAGCTGGCCTCACAATGGGAAATCAGAAACTGCTGTGCTTACGCCTCAATAGAGCCGCTTAGTTCAGTGGGAAGAGGGGGCGTCCCATGTGCGGGGTTCGAGGCCTGGCCTGGGGCCCTTTGCTGCGTGTCACTCCCCCCCTCTCTCAACCAGTTTCCTTTCATTTCTCCAAGCTGTTCTGTCAATAAAAGGCCAAAAAATATATATACTTTAGAAATATGTGGGAGAGCAACTGTCTAAAAATGCACAACTTGAGTCAACGTGTACTTGCTGGAGCATGAAACAAAACACACACACACTGAGAAAAATGGCCTTGGGCAAGTGGTACACCAGTGATTGTGATGCAATACCTTGTTGTCTTGCATATCATAAAATCAGCCAACTTGCATTGATAGACCACAAGTATGTTGAAATTTTGTGACTGTGGTGTAAATCAATGAGATTTCTTTATTTCCTCACACTTTCTAACGCAATCTAATGCAGATTACATTTGCCAACACTGTACTTTGATTGACAGGTATGATTATAGTGCGCTATCTTAGTCTAAGGATCTGTGGCTCTGCTTAAACCCTAATCAATATATGTGTTCCTTTGTTTGATCTTTGCTCCTCACAGCATTGACAAAGAACACAGAATGCATCACTTAAGCAAACATTTGAGCAGTTGAGTTCTGGACACTGACGCATGTTACCTTTATGTGCATGCACCTAATGAAAGATTGCAACATATTGATCAAATCTATCACACCCAACACTCTAAAGAGATATTTAGGCCATACCTGGTTCTTGGCATGTCAAACAGGTTGTTTTTAGTGTGGTAAGTTAATTTTTTTTAAAACACCTGGTAATAATATTATAAAGGATAATGCATTGTCTGCGGTGGCATTATTTTCTGTTATATGATACAGCATCTGCAACCCTAAGCATATTCAAATTTCACAGTGACTCAACGTGACCACAGGCGAATGAATGTATATACAAAATTATGATAACCTACATATTTTTCTGGGAGACGCAGATGCAACGGCAGTACAAATAAATGTTTGCCCATTTCTTTCCAGTTGATAACAAAAACCAAATCAAGAAAAGAGTCAATCTGGCTGGAGTTTTGAGGCTGCAAATCAATGCAATCAATGGCAGTTCTAACTACAAAAACCTTATATCTGTCCTCTATTGAACATGGACATTTTCAGACATTAAACCACACCATCATTTGCTGAAGTTACAATGGTTGGTCTTAATCCTAAAGAAAAGTGATGGAAGAAATGTAAAATACGCAGCTACTTTGAATTAGAGGCTAGTGGAGCCCTACTGTGAGTACACAAAAGTCATACTTTAGTATAAGTGAATATCATGTTGAAATGTTACTTTGGTAAAAGTGAAGGTCACCCAGACGAATAGTACTTGAAGTATCTGATATTAAATGTAGGCCTACTTTAAAGTGTAAGTATTTTTCTGGAATACATTGAAATTAACTATCAAAGTACAAGTAAAAGCACATTATTTTACATGTTTACTGTAGGCTACACGGTCGGTTTATATTGGATTCGATTATTGAATCCAATATATAAACATTTTTCAGATTTTCAGATATTTTTTTTTAATTGTTCTGGTGAAGCATGCAGGCTGCAAAGTAGTTATCAAATAAATGTAGTGAGTAAAAAGTACAATGTTTATTTATTATAATATAATATTTTACCACAAAATGCAGTGGAGTTGACAAATGACATTGCAGAATATGGGAAATACTCAAATAAGGTACAAATACTCCAGATTGTAAATAAGTACAGTACTTGAGCAAGTTACCTTTTTTCATAACAACACCAGCTCTTTATCTGCTAAACGTATGATTTTATGTAACCACATAACACGAGTACACTTAAAAAAAAATTTGAAAAATAAATAAACTTTGTGTAATTGTATTACATTTGTACATACATATTTAGTTGAGCTTTTTAAACACTATATTGTAGACATCTTTTTTTAAGTCTGGCTCTAAACTTATAGTACTTTTGCATACCTCAGTGACAGTTGAACACCTGTAGGCAAAAAAGGAATACGAACAGAAGAACTGCAGAATGGCCCCAACCCAACCCCCCTCCCCTCTTCTCTCCCACTCCTCGGCCGCATTGTTTCTGGGCGGATCTTCGCTGCTCCTGTCCACTCCCCTACTCAGGGTTCACTTCTACACCAGCCACTATTTCTCTGTCTACGCACGTGGACAGAGTACTATTGCGGCTGCGGTTCCATGCGCGCTCCGGGCCCGCTTCATGATTACTTTCATCTTGTGGTGTCTCGAGCCTAATGCTGTCTCCAGCGGCACTTTTCACGCATTTTTCAGAGCCTTGCGCGGAAGAAGAAACATTTTGTAAAGCAGTAGACTTGCAGAGAATGAGTCCCGCATAACTTCGGGACGTGTCGTTATCTGCCCCTTCCTTTCTCTGTCTTTTTCCCCTGTCCTGCGTTCTCCAAGTTGAGGCATTGCACATAAGTATGGTAGATAAAGGCCCCTTGTTGACTTCTGCCATTATTTTTTACCTGTCCATTGGGGCAGCAATTTTTCAAGTCCTGGAGGAGCCCAATTGGAAGCTGGCTGCAAAGCAGTATAGCGCCCAGAAGGATAAAATACTTGAGGACTATCCCTGTCTGACGCAAGATGATTTGGACAAAATATTAGAGGTATGCTCCTTAAACTGAACACTTTTCCTGTTGAATTCTGCACCACATCCTACTGCAAACCACGGTATATGCTACGCTGTAATTCTAGTCCACATGAGGATGATTTCCAAGTGAATCATCTGATCAGTGTTTAAAGGTTGCGTCGCTGCTACTTGAGAGTGGTGACACTTGAGTGCTAAATGAGCCTCAGCTGGTACGTAATCTTTCAACAAACACTAACAAGGCTCCTGACATGTTGTCTGTCTATAGTTCATCTTTGTGGGTCAACACACCCACTCTTAAGTTTAGCAGCTTGAAGGCATGGACTTTACAATATCAAAACAGCAATTTGTCATACTGTTATTAAAATTCCCTGAATTGTTAAAATTCCCAGGAAGGACTTGTTGATATTATCTGGTGTTGATACTATCTTTTGTGAGGTTTCTGCCCAAGGATGACAATTATTTTATTACCTTGTTGGGTTCATTTTCTGTTGTAAAACTAACAGACTGACTGTCTGGAGTAGTGATTATGATACTGGGTGTGGAGGTCCAATCTGTAACCTCAGCTCTATAAAAGCTGCAGTACATGGTGTTCCATTGCCAATTTCTTGTCAAGATGACAATTCCTTAACTGGGGCCATCTGACCTCTGTGGTTTTACCATCAGCACTGAATGAGCATGTAGTAAGCCAACATTCCTGTGATTTCACAGGTGTTCTCACGCTTGATGTGTTGTTTGTTCACTTTCTTGAAATATGTAGGTTTTATGACCTTGATTTGTATGTTTGTGTCAGACAAGCAGATAAGATCTTAAGGGGCAAATCCCTCACCAAGGAAGAAGCATGCAGACAGAAGATTGAAGTTCTGTATGCATCATACCCTTTTTTTTTGTTTTGTTTTCTTTTCATTGCTTCACTTGTAACACTTGTTTGTTTCTGTTGAAATTAGGAAATATTGTTTTTCTTTCTTTTTTTGGCTCTTTGCATTTGCAAGTATGACCAGAAACATGTCTCAACCTGTGCCCCTTTTTGGGCCCATCAGTTTTGGGGAGATTTATTACCCCCCACCTCCTTCTGCTTCCTTCTGCTTTTCCTTTTGTTGGGGAGACTGAAAGGGATATGCCCATAAACCTCCCCCCATTTTGTGGCATCTCTGTAATGGCCAAATCCCTGCTCGAGCCAAGTTTGCTTCTGAATATAGTCAGGAATATTAACAGTTCAAACTGTTTTGAAATTTCTGTTAGGTATTCACTTGTGTAAATCAGCTCAATGAGAGCTGTGATTTTTGGTTGAACTCAAAGAGGTCACTGAACTGAAACTGAACCATTTCCTGCTCCCATGTGCTCTCTGGGGGACAGAGACTACATAATAACATCTGTGGGGTTCCAAGGCACACAATCATATAAAATCACATGTTTGACTTGTTAACCCTTTCCCCAGTTAGTCAGGTGTGTTGTCGTGTTATCATCATTCTAGAGTTTACCTGACCAATAGCTGACGAGCGGTATTTTTCCTCTGTTGGTGTGTGCCAAGACACCTGCTGCAAAGGTTTTGGAGTCTGTATATTTAAACAGACAAACCTACAGTGTTTCAACCCTTGAGTAACCGTTAGTAGCAGAGATTCTATCAGGTTTCCATTGTGGAAACTTTGCTCAGCTTGTAAACAATTAAAATATATAAGCAGGCTTGACAAGAGAAGGAAACACTCTTGTAAAAGTTAGTCTTCTGTTATATTAACAAGGAGTTTACTATTAACTGTAGGAACCTTGAAGTGGTCACAGTTTACAGAGTGGATTTTATGGTCCATCAATGCTCGCACTTGAGGAGAATAAGAAGTTATAAAAGTTAATTGGGGGGGTGGCTGCACATTATCTCTACTGCAAATAAGAGCTGCGTCCTGGTGGTGGCATTTAATGTAAGCAGCATGTGTTTCAGCTTTGCCCAGAAGCACAGTGGACACAGGCAGGAGAATGCATTATATCATTTCTAACGTCTAAAACATACTTGTATATATCTTAGTCAAAAAGCAGCCCCTACTGAGTATTGAGCTAATCCCACACAGACTGCTCCCTTTCCCATCATTTCCTCAGTTTCAGTCTTTGGTGCCTTCATCATTACAGCCCTAAAACTTTTACATTAGGCACTCATCAGAAAAAAGAGCATTCCAAGCTATTCTCTTGTAATGATAGTAGCAGAGATTATGCTTTAGGTAACTGTTAAGTATTTGGAAGCCTTTCAAATCAACTACAACTAATAGTAATTTTATGTACATGAAGTAGGACTTAATTAACGATTATTTAGTTTTTTATTAATCTGCATATTGTTTTCTTGATCGTTTTGTCTATGAAATGTAAATGTAAGTAAAAAATTCACCACAATTTCTTAAGGCCCACAGTGATGCCTTCAGTTTGTTTGTTTGTTTTATCTGACCAAGCACTGTATATGATAAAGAAGAACAACAAGTCATCCCATATGACAAGCTGGAACCAGTAAATGATTGAAGCGGTTAATTGATTATTAAAATGTTTGCTGATTAATTTTCTCTTAATATGCTAATCAAAACAAAAATTAATGTTGGCAGTGTAGGTTTCTGGAATCCACAGAGAACTTGAACCTGTAGAGTTCTCTATGTTGGATTTTTACATTGCTTTAGGTTTATGTTTCGGCTTGTTGCCATTTTCACACATAGGATATTGCAACGTCTTGTTAAAAGTATGCAGGCGCTTCACACTTCCAAAATGTTGAAACGCTGTCTTGAACAGTGGTCTCCGACCTGGCAGCCATCTCACCTAGGTCTTAAAGCGAAACTCTCGCCAAAAAGCAACCAAGGCTTTATTTGGGATTGAATATGAGTCAAATCTTCGTGTTAAAGCATAATTACGACGAAAGAGGAACTTTTAAGATTTACCGTAGCCTCGGTTTTGGGCACGTTCATTTTGAACGGGAGAGTTAGGGGCATGACACGCTAGCATCAACATCGCTATTTTTAAAACACTAAGAAGACTCGACACAACATGAAACTTTGCTTGTAGCACAGGCAGGAGAGTAATGGTGAACTGCTCCTTAAGCGCGCCTGTCAGGTCGCACTCAGGGATCGACACTTTTTGCCTGGAATGACGGCAACGCGCAGGAGATGCAGCAGCTAACGTGAGTAGTTCAGAAACCTTCTTTTTCATAAACTATGTGTACACAAACAATGTTCTCAGTGCTCGTGTTCATGAGTAGAGACCCTGGTAATGCTACGAGCAAAGTTTCATGTTGTGTCGAGCCTTCTTACTGTTATAAAGGCGATTTTGATGCTAGCGTGTCATGCCCCTAACTCTCCCGTTCAAAATGAACGTGCCCAAAACCGAGACTACGGTAAATCTTAAAAGTGCCTCTTTCGTCGTAATTATGCTTTTACACGAAGATTTGACTCACAGGGTTTCCCCCAGAAAACTTGCTTAGCCCGGTGGTAGGTTGGAAGGGCGGCCCACCAGTGGCGAAGCATGTTTTTATTGTGACAGGGGCCTGACACAGGCCAGCAACTGACTGATGGCAGTAGGTAACAGATTCATGACGTAGAAGAGTTTAGGGTGGTTCCATACTTGCCTATAAGTAGTGCAAGGAGCTTCAATAAAAGCTCTATGGCTTGTGTTCATGTCAGGAACCTGAGACTGCACAACATGCTTTGATATCTTGTATAAACTATGACAAGATCTACTCAGAGAATTGCAAGAAAATAAAATCTGAAAAGTATTTTAGAAGCAGGGTCAAGCAGGAGGGGAAAACGCTGTTTTTTTAAAATTCTTTAAAGACACCGGTCTATATAGCAGGATATAGTGCACTAAGGTGCTAGTTCCATAGATGGCAGCAATGCAACTTTTGCATGCCGGCTGCCGTAAAACCCCGAAGAAGAAGAAGTCGACGACTTATTAAAACAGCTACCGTCAGAGCTTATCTAACGCTGAATTTAATAGCGGCGTTTTACTACTAAACCACTGTGAAATTAGCGCACTTATTATTGTTAATATTTTCACGTCTTGCAAAACAAACAACATAAAACTTACATAATTGGTCAGGTACTGTCACCCGCTGTACAAACTAATTTGGATTAAATCAGCTGGCTCTATGTCTCCCATCGCGGCACGGAGAAGGCTGCTCTGCCACTGCAGCGGACGAGCTAACATCCATGCTACATCCATGCTAGCTGCCTCATCGGCAGCTCAGCCAACGTCACGCCGCTGCATACCTGGTCAACAGGTGAACTAGCAGGTTCAACGTCTCCACCTCTGTTCGTCTGAGTTCGGAAGAAAAAGACCAGCGTTTTTGGCTTTTTCTGTGTGACATCCCGTTATGTTCAATCTAAGGTAGGCTAGTTAGCGTGTAGTGACAGTAGCATTGGTTTGTGGGCGTTAGGTGATGAAAAGACACCTGACCTCAGACCTGCCATTTGTTCGCGTTTTTTATTTAAATAAATAAACGATGCTTAGCCTGGCGGTGGGAAATTTAAGCCTGGCGGTGGGAAATTTAAGCCTGGCGGGCCGCTGGGGGAAACCCTGACTCATATTCAATCCCAAATAAAGCCTCAGTTGCTTTTTGGCGAGAGTTTCGCTTTAAGGCACCACCATGCACTTCACTTCCTGACATTAAAGTCAAACCATATACACGAGATGTTAACATGGTATGACACCAATTGTAGGAGTGATTATAGGAATCGATTAGGTCCATACAAATTTCAATCGATCTGTGTTTTGCAGAAATGGAAAATGCCTTGATTTTATTCTGGCAGCAGTGCAGTTAAACATTGCAAGCTCCATACACCAAAAGTAATTTAGTAATAAAATGAAAATAATTAAATGTGAACAATTTCCTGTATCATCTAAATTAATCTATATTAGAAAATGTTAAACTCAAACACAGCATCAAATGTCACTGGCCTTGCTGAAAGGCTGATTTTTACAACACCTTATATCTCGGGTACACAAAATAGTTTGTCGTAGTTAGAAATTAATATAAGGTGGTCGAGAAATATTCAGATTACATTCTACAATCAGAGCTCAGCTGCTATGCATTCTAGGTTGCTGTTAAACCTATTACAAAATGCTGTATTTTTACTTTAACAATTAGGTTTTGCCTGTGTGTTTGTTTTTGTTTGTTTTCTTCAAAGGATCTCCTGTAATGAATTAAACTGAGAGAGAGTTGCAAACTTCAGGTTGTTTTCTTTCTGCAGTGGGGCATGGGGTTATTGATTTTTTTTGCACTGAGATCCTGCTGCACATGACTTCTAAGATCACGTTTGTTTGGAGGTTTGCAAACACTACTCATGACACTGCTGTCACATGCGTGAAACATGGCCCCTGGTAAGAATGAAAAAAGCATAAGGGGATGAAGTAGAACTCTGTTTTGGGGGATTGTTACTTCGTCATGTGCCTAGGGTGCTATCAAGGGCACGCTGGGTTGAGATAGTCAACTCCTTCTTTCCCTTTTGGAATTGTGTTAAAAGAATTATAACACTGACGTCATGGAAGGTGGCAATGTATTTTAATGTCTCGTGTGGTTTTAGGCAGTTAGTTAGCAAGACAGAAAACTCTTTATTTGTCAGTGTGCCTAATGAGATTTTACTTCAGATCCTGATGGCAGCATGCACTGTACATGGTCAGTACAATGTGAGATTGTCAACATTTTAGTCAGCAGACCAGTTGCAGCCACTCCACATCGTTCTGGAGGTTAACCTAGTTCAGCAATGACCTTTCAACAGGCCCATACAAGGTTTCAATTTAGTTAAATTTTCCTAAATGTTTACCTGCTCAGCAAGAAAGAAAATTGCCATATGTGATGTTAATTAACTAAGTCGTTCAGTCTTGTGCAGAATTAACAGCCCAATTAAAAAATCCCCTGTTAATGGTCTAACATGCTCTGCTTAACAGATGTTAGAATCCTTTCACTGTCTGGAAATTTTACAGCATTACCAAACCCAGCTCAGCTCAGAACTCAGAAAGCTGTCTAAATGGACATATGTTGCCTGTGCTTTGACTAAATCAACACCAGTTTCTTCCCAATATTAATTTGTGAAAGTGTGATTGTTTTTTTGCATTGGAATAGTCATGCAAGTTTTGCCCCTACACTCAGTCATGAATCTTTGATTGGTGCACACAGTGGAATCTCAGCATTGTTTTCCAGATGCATTGTTTGCAACCCATCCATCGCCTATCAGAAATCTATACATACTGATGTGGGAGAGCTGCAGTGACCTAATTGTTTTGAAGATGGTCAATCCTTCCCTCAGGCAGCTGTTTGGAAGCTTGGAAAAATACCAAGGAACTGGAGTGGTATGCTGGGCTGCCAGCTGTCCTGATAACAATTGGAGTTTGCTGTTGTGGTTTTTACTGGTGTTAGGTTATCAGAGTGTGGCAATGGCAGATTGCTGTGGCTACAGTTTGGCAATATTTTCAGTTTTGCCAAACATAAGTGAATTCCTTATTTGACGAGTGTGGCTCATTTTGATTATTGGATACATATATGTGTTAGGGTTTTCTGCATTTTATATTGAGTTAATCAGTGCATTTACATGACACTTAAGAAAACCGTATTACTGGGTTAGTCCAACTATGATAGCATTTTTAAGATGCATGTGTACACCTTAGTCTGACTAAAACCGGGACGGATCAGATTTCTTATAGTTGGATTAACACACCGAGATTATTCGATTGATAGTCGCATTACTCCTGTATGTATACGTTCCATCAGATTTGAATTCAGATTTTGCGTTCTGCTCAGGCTCGAGATTTTTTTCCCGGGGCCGTGAGCCAGAAGTAGAAGGACGGCAGCGGCAGTGTCTTTCCTCTGAAATAACCGCAAGCAAGAGCACCATTGTGCATCTAGTTTGTGTAATTATCATGTACACCATATACGAAATGTACAAAGATGTAGCTTCGTTTGATCTGCGTACACCATCTTTCTCGAATGCCGAGGCAGAGTTTGTTGTTGCTGGTGACGTAAAGAGGTCAGCCGGAGGTGGCTCTATTACCACTAGTTGAAATGGGTACAGCGCCACCTATCGTACCGGGGTATGACATGCTTCGGTCTAATAATTCAATATTCTGCCCGGCATGTATACTCAGACAATTGCAGTTGTCTGATTGTATGGTCAAACTATGGCTGTAATCTGACTAAGCTGTGCATGTAAACGTACTGAATGGGTTTTTTTGGCCTTTCATGGCTTTATTTAATAGGAGAAATCACAGGAAACGGGATGAGAGAGGGGGAATGACATGCAGCAACTGGTCAGATGTGAGCAGCTAGGACACAGCCTCTGTACATGTTTTGTCAATTTAAAAGATCATTTCTCAACTCAAATAAAACAAATGAAATGTAAGACTGTAAAAGTACGTTATCAGAAAGACTTCACACCCAACACTTGCTGAAGTTATGTCTTGCTTAGTGCTCAGCAAAACCCATAACTGAGTCCTGCTCATTGACTAGCTCACATAACTGACTAATTCACTGTTACTGTCAGTATGGCCAGGTTTGTTCAGATTTTCACCTTTTTTTTGATACTTTTACTGTGATACAATGGAGTTCACTGAGCATTTTTCACAAAACTAATGGGATATTACCATTTTTACAACAAACTCCCCTGATTTGCAAAATTGTCTCTCAGATTGACCAGCATGTGTGTTATTCATGGCACAATTCAAACAGGATAAAAACAGTTGTCAGATCTTCTACCTTGGATTCTTTCTCTCTGATGCTGTTTCCATGCACTGGTCTTGCCTTAGCAAAATGCCTTTTTGCCGAACATCATTTGAGATTTATGACTGCCAAGATTGCAGGATTATTAATTGTTGCTTTTGCTTGTTTAACTTTGACATTTACAGAAGAAATACAGTTCCAGTTAAGCATTTCATACATATGGTGTTTCCCAAGATCATGATAGCTTCCCAGTACTTTGTTTTCTGATGAGCTCTTACTAAACACTCCTTTCAGTCTTTTTTTCATAAATAGTCCAGAAACAGTATATCCATGTTGGTAGCCCTGGTCTTATGTCCAGGTTTCCAGTGGCTTGCAGATAAGCCTGTTTAACAATGTCCTCTGCAGCTAGTTTGGACACAAAGTGTCTTTTATCTGTCTCCCCCAGTGTGTGTGCTTTCTACCTTGTTCACAGGGTCATTTGTGACCTAGGGCAACCATCGGTTGACCAGTGGCTGACCCTTTGACCTTTTCAATGGTGAGTGCTTTGTGGACCCAGGAAAAAAAACTACTTCTCCCTAGATTGTGTGAAAGATTTGAATTTACATGTTCACCTCTTTAGTAAGCCCTTGTCCTCTACTAAAGTAACGTGCATTGAGGTCACGACACTCCCATGATTTAGCTTGCGTTCTGCCCTCATTGTTTTACTCTGAATCAGCGTTCTGCAAGTTTCAAACTTCAGCACTTATTATCTGGCAGACGGACTGTGAACAGGTGCAAATCACCCTCTTCAGAAGAGGGTTTAGAGCTTAACACACACAGACCATAGATGTGTCATACAGCGCATATATGTAACATTGTGGTGTAAATTGGCCAGAACAGTTGAGTTAATGAATCATGGTCTTTGTTTTGGGATTTACTTTCATTTTGTAAAACTTTTGCAGCTGTGTTCATGTAAATGCCTTATCACTTTCCGCTAGTATGAGCCCCAGGGCTGTGAACCTGGTGTACATGTGATGATGCCTTTTACCTTTTTTCTGTGGGCAGACCTAAGCAGTGAACACACATGTTCTTTATCATTTTTCCAAAGTACTCTGCTCTTGGTTGTTCAACACTGCTGTGGTGTATGTCCTGGTTTCATTAGTGGCATCACCAATCTTGCAAAAATGTTTACTCATAATTACGCTATTATAAATATATATAAGTAAATAATGCATCTTTTCAAATAATGCAGCTTTGAGTATTCGTGAAGAATTCACGCTGAAGCTTCAAAGCCTCCCAAATCATATTGGGGACAGCCCTAAGTTAGATTGATAGATCTACAAGACTGTAGTCTTAACTGGTTCATCAGGTCAACAGGGATGTGCAGTTGTAGGGTATCAGCCTAAGACGAATACGATTGTAGCCTGAACACTGACAATGATAAGGTTACCCACGCATATAAATGTAACCAATAATTACACATGCTGTGGACTGTCATATGTGAAAGTGCGTAAGCAGGACACTCAACTCAACTCAGGTTTTTCCTCTTTAATTTTTAGTCATGGTTCCAAAACAAACTTGGTCATCACTGCTGTCTTCCTTAAGCCCAGTGGAGAAACTGTGTTGTTTCAGCAGACAAAAGAATGGCCTCCCCTTGTGCTGTAATTACAGAGCAGAGCTGTCACAGACCTGCTATTATTAAAGAACCAAGTATCTTCTAGTATTTAAGGGCTTATGTGGATTTAGCCAGCCCCTGCACATTTCCCCCCTTTCAAGCACATTTTGAGAAAGAAAAACGTTGCCCTGGTAGGAATGCATTATCCCACCACACATGGCAGGGTGTTTGTGAATACCCAGTAGGGGGAGTTAAGTTTCTGTTGTGGCTGTAGAAGCACACATATGGTTGGGAATGATTGATTATTCATTTTCTGTCTCCTTTGGATGTCAACAATACTAAAATGCCCTGTAGTGAGCTGATGTATCCCATGTTCCTGGGGGTTCAAGCAAATATTGCATCATGTACAAATTATAACCCTGGAGAATTTCTTGTATGGTCCATATTCAGTGCAACTTTGGATCACGAAAAAGGAAAACAACCTAGGCAAGAGCAACCACTGAAGAACCACCTGATGCTTTTGTAACTCCATGCATCATCGTATGATTATGAAATGGCTGTTTAGGGATGCAGCATTTGTCTTCCTGTTTCCCACCCAATGTAAGCAGTGGCTTGCACTATAAAGCCCTCAGGTTAACATCAATTCTCCAGGGTGCTTGAGTGTCGTTTCAGCTCATCAGTACCACTGGCGATACCATCAACATGTCACAGGAAGGAAGTGGTAGAAGAAATGGTGCCTACACATGATAAACTTCTTGTCTTCCTTTATCTTAGCCTGATTGGGCTATTTCATAACTTCCAATTGATGACATTCATTTGTTTTGCATCCATTCATTTCTCTGTAATTGAATGAATTCAAGCTTATACTCAGCTTATGTGGTCTTTAATATTTGTACTCAGGTGGTGTCTGATGCTGCAGGCCAAGGGGTCACTATAACTGGCAGCAAGACTTTCAACAATTGGAACTGGCCAAATGCTGTTATCTTTGCTGCGACGGTTATCACTACTATCGGTAAGTACTTTTGGACATTTAGCAGTTACAGATTTAGTTCTGATGTGGAAGCAAGCCATTCTTTAGTTGTATGTCAAACTTGACTTGAATGCTTCAGAGAGTGTGACTGTAATGTTATAGTTGTTGGCAAAAACCTTCACTGAGCTGTCATGCAAACTTTAATAGCCATCTTACTTTGATCCATTAGACAAACTTTGGCCATACTAAATAGACTGCATAGCTGTAGATAGTTGAAACAATATTAACCCTAACCATTTTGTTGTTGTTTTTTTCATCTTTAAAGGATATGGGAACATTGCTCCTAAAACATCAGCAGGCCGTGTATTCTGCATCTTCTATGGGCTGTTTGGTGTGCCTTTATGTCTTACATGGATCAGTGAACTTGGAAAGTTCTTTGGTGGCAGAGCCAAGCACCTTGGCCTGTATCTGACCAAGAAGGGATTTTCACTGGTAAGTAGCATGTTTGTTTGTTTTTTTCCCCCACTTCTGGGAAAAGTACTTGAATCTGTCTGTGGTGTCACAAAGCCTTAACCTAAAGCCAAGTTGTTGTTTTATTTGTTCTCTTCCAGAGAAAGGCTCAGTTTACCTGCACAGCTATTTTTCTCCTCTGGGGTGTGCTGGTCCATTTAGTCCTTCCACCTTTTGTGTTTATGTCCCAAGAGGGTTGGACATATATTGAAGGCTTGTACTTCTCATTTGTCACATTGACCACTATTGGTTTTGGGGACTTGGTAGCAGGTAAGTTGAGAAATAAATACTACTTATTAATTAACTTAAGCCATAAATCCTGAGTAACAAGCATAAATGTAAGGCATTCTTAGATTGTCTTGAACATATCCCATTTCCAAGTCAAGTTGTACACAAATACCAGCGGCATACTGGCCCATCTCTTGGACTTTTTTTAAAAACAAAAAATATATTGAACCTTTGGATTCAAATGATCATTGACTAATTTGTTTGTCCTTGCAGGTGTGGAACCAAATAAAGAATACCCAACCCTGTATCGTTACTTTGTAGAAGTGTGGATTTATCTGGGGTTGGCCTGGCTTTCTTTGTTCTTCAACTGGAAGGTCCGGATGGTGATTGAGGCTCACAAGGCACTCAAGAAACGGCGCAAGCTGCGCAAGCTATCTCTTGATGAGCTCCGGCACTACAAAGAGTCTCATAAGGCTTCTCTTCGTGTGCCCCCCACTCCCAGTGACGTCAACATTTTCAGCTTCCTGTCCAAGAAGCAAGAAGGCTACAATGACTTGATTAAGCAAATTGGCACCAAAAAAGATGGCAGAAGCAACAGCAGCAGCGTCAACACCATTAAAGTCAAAGAGATTGGTCGTTCCAAGAGTTGCAATGACGCTCCCAAGTTTAATGGTCACACCATCCTCAGTCTGGACCGTTCACCACGCCAAAAGAGACGCTATAGCTTCAGTGACCGTGTCACTGTTGCTTTTTCAAAGTCCAAGAACTACCTCCTGGGCTCAGATAATGGTTTGCTGCTAACAGAAGACCATGTAGAGGGTAATCTAGAACTTGACCAGGACCAAATGTATGAGAACCAGCTTGACAAGGACATTGACCTTGAGGACAGAGTGGGAGACTATGGAGCAGGTGGTCGAAGGACATGGGACTCTAAAGAGTACCATCCTCTTACATTTCAAAATGCAAACATTACTTTTATAGACGAGGAGAACTTTCTCAGTAATAACTTGGAGGATGATGATGATGATGATGATGATGATGATTCTAAAGCAAAACTGTCAATCACTACATGCGATGAAAACATTGAAACTAACTCCAAGGAGGAACAGAGTTCTGAATCTGAAGGGTCTGTTTTCACTAGTGACTGTTCGGAACACAGCCACTCCTATGAGAAACTTGTAGAGGAATATGCAAAAGAAGAAAATACAGGCTCTTGATCTTCTGTTGTTTGTCAAATATTGAAGTATGTGTATAGTAATAATTGTTTGAAAGATAGTCTGACATCCCTAGCACTTTTGGGCATCTGATATAAAAGACTGCAAAGATGAGATCAAATTTCAAATTCATCTTCTGTGAAAATCAACTTCACTGACTATTTCTATGAGTTGAGCTTCCTATGAACTCCTGAACAATTATGTCCTTAATCTTGACTTGGACTAATAGTTCTAAGAGTATTTAACATCTGCTCTATTTATGTATTTTTATACGGTTTGAGAAACTATATGCCCCACATTATAATGTCCACACCAATAATTGTTTTCTGTGAGCTGTTTTTTTTTTTTTTTTTTTTGAAGACACAGGCTAGTAACAAATTATATATGGAAATTTATTTGGTTTCATGTAATTTCTTATATGCATATTCACCATATTGGTGTTTTCATAATATTTATTAAAATGAAGGACATTGTAGCTTTTATACACTGGCTACATGGGTTCTCCCCTTGCACATTTAGAGCAAATGAGGACAGTTCATAGTCCATTTCATTTTTTCAAACTTGAGCCGAACATTTGTTTAAAGAAAATGAAGTAGATTAAGGGCCAATTCTCCCTCGTTTTTTTTCTTTGGTGTTTCTTTTGTGAAGTCCTTGATACGTTTTTGTGGCTGAGATTTCTGTTTATTTTGACTGTAAGCAGTTGTGACTGCACTAGCTGTAATCAGTCGGGCATAGACAACATCTGGGTTCTAGGACCACCTAGAGCTAACTTTTAAAAGGAAAATTATTAATTTTACAAACACAAGCATTTGTAGCAAAATCTGAATATCCTGCCAGAGAGTAGCTCAAAAGTAAGATTTGTTTTCCTTTTTTTTGACACCTCTGATTGAAGCAGCTGTAGTTTAAAAAAGTGCTTGATCCTGAAATGGTCCTCCCATTGTGACAAAAAGTACACACCTCTCAGAATACACTCAAGGTCAAGTGCACATACATTTTATTGTTGTGGTTTGGTGCTTACAGCATGTCAACTGTCACTCTGTGGCCCCTGGGCCCTCTAGCTTCCAAGTGCATAATGGAAATGAAACTTTCACAGCAACAGTATTCAGATTTTTTTTTCTCCTTAGCATCCTTTCACTTCATTGTATTTGCCATGTAAATATTGACTGAACACCCTTCAGAAGTCACAAACACAGCTCTGCTCAGGACACGGCCTTGATGCTCATGTTTGCATTTGGGGGCTCGCACTGGCATGAATGACTGAAGTACCGCTTATTACAGGCAGCCATGATTAACTTTTAACAGATCAATACATATGAATTAGTCATGAGGCATAACGTCAGCATCTGTTTTTAAGTGAAAATGCCTTTGAATCTTCTGCAAAATAGAGGGATATACATTACTATGTAACATTTATTGAACGTTCTTGTATTGATTCACTGAAAAGTTAGAATTTTTCACATTGGGTGCCATCTTTTATCTCTTCACTTTTGTCCATGCAACATTCTTCTCTCCCTCTCATTTTCGCCAGTTTTCCTGGATGTGTTAGTGCAGCATTGTTATGCAGCAATGGTACTTCTGGACTGAATTTCAAGCATGTCTCTAGATTATTACCTAAGAACCGGTTAGGCTGGTTAAACCCATTGTTCCAAGCTTGCCTCTTAATGTTGCTCCATTGTGTAAAACTCCAGTATAGTTGCCTCTAGTTTTAGTCTTTTTTATGATTAAATTATTCATATTTGTAAAAGTTTGTATATGATTTCCTAACAAAACTGTATATTTCATGTAAATAAACATTTAATAAAACTGTTTGTTTTATGAGTGTTTTTGTTATCATTCCAACATTATACTAAAGTTGCACTCCGGTGACCTTGTACAGTGACTCCTTTTATGCATGGTCACATCTGCAGACTTGTGCACGCAACAGGGGTGTCACATTTCTCTAAATTCATTGATTTGACTTTGACCACAATTCTATTATTATTATTATTATTATTATTATTATTATTATTATTATTATTAGTGTTTGTTTTTTGAAGATCAAGAATTCAAGTGATTCTTGGGCCATTCCTGTCATTAAGCATTTCTCTCTCATTAGTTTTGGGGAATTGCTGGAGTAGCCATTTAAAGTCCAATAGGTAGAATTTAGGGGGATCTATTGGTAGAAATGGAATATAATAATAATCATTATGCATTACATTTTCAATATTTTGCTATTATTGTATAATTACTTGTAAATAAAAGCTCTTACCTACCTTAGAATGAGCCTTTTGTATCTACAGAGAAAGCGTATCCTCTTCTACAGAGTCCGCAATGTTTCTAAAGTAGCACATCATGGACAAACCAAACAGGGAGGGCTCTAGGGAGGGCAAGCAAGGCTCCGTAGAGGGGGGGCGGTTAGATAAGGTGTGTTAAGTTGGTTGCAGTCTGCAACCTCGCCACACATTGAACCTTTACAAGCTGGACACACTGGCTGCAAGATCAGCACGTGTGCCTGTTGGAACGTCTTGCTTTTTCATTCTGCAGCTAGTTAGAGCAGCCACACTGCCGGCTAGACTAGCCCACCAAGCGCGGCTGCATTCGGCATGGCTATTATTACTGCAGCATACGGGCAGCTCCTAGCAAAAACGTGAAAAAAAGGACCTGTAGATAATCAAATTTACCTCATGCCAGTGTTTCACTACAGTTTGTATGTCTGAATAAGTCACATGAAGAGAATACACACAACAGGTGAAGGGCCATTTTTTTTACCCGTGCACTCTCTTTTTTCTGCCTCCATCCCTCTCTGTCTTCCTCCAGCTTTATCACCCCCTATTTATTGATAATTATCAAAGGCAAACTTCATGTTGAAAGTTAGGGCAGGCAGTAGCTGCTCTAGAGCAGCAAGGATGTCTGTGTGGACACTCATGTGAGGCGCAGTAGCTCAGCAAGGCACCCAGTGTGGACAAAGGTTAGCATAGTTTTAAAGTGCGCTTCTTAGATTTTGATGTTTTTGCTGTTTTACATTAGGTAGCTGTGAACACAAATTTATATTGAAACAGATCATAGTCTGTGGTATTTCCTTGCTTTATACAACTGAATGCCTGCCCTCTCTTGAGCATGTCCATAAATGACCTGGAGAACCTGGAAAAGTGCAAACAATAAATTAGACAGTATTTCAGTCCTTCATAATAAGTGTTTTCCAATATAAACGAGGGAGACATTCTATTCAATTTCCATTCTATGTTACATAGAATAACATTTGAATTAAGAATGTTAGTCAGTGTTAATGAGTTCTTGTGCAAAATTGCTGAGTGTGCTTAGTGAGAGTGACACCCGGCCAGCCCATTATGCACACAGCCTTCAAGGTCATGCTTCCAGACATGTGAAGCACACTGCTAAGGAGCAGAAAGCTGAAATGAAAACCTAGCCATAATCATGACACCATAGGACAAATAATTAGTAATATTCCATTCATAGGGTAGATTCCTTCCTTCATTATATCTATCATTACTTGTTTATAAGATACCCAAACAGTAAGAGTATCAGTTAATGATTGGAAAGCGGTGGGAGTGTGTCAAGCCAAAGGAGCCAGGTGGTTGATATATCCTGATGTGCCAAAAAGACACGAGATTAGCATGTGCATGGCAGTCAGTTTTGTTGGCACAGGCTGAAAATGAACACCTATGCCTCAACGGATTCAGCAGAATAACTTTCCCTGGTTCTAACCTGAGGGAAAAATTTACCCTACAGACCTGTCAACATTAACAGAAGTCAAACTGAACGGCAACACAGTGCTATTTGTACAACCTTCTGAAATACCTGAATAATGCTATTGCCTTCCAGTGTGATGGTGAGGGAGATTCAGAATTTGAGAATCTTCAATAGAAACATATTTCATTGCATTTCTGCCATCAAAGCTTTGCCCTGATGTTAACTCAAACCCTGATGATGGTCACTGTGAAAATGTGCTAAGCCTGATGGAAACCAGAATGTCTCCTGTGACTGTGGGATTCCAGGCACAACATAAATCAGCCTGCCTTTATGACTTGAAGCTCTTCACTCTGAAGTGTGATCCAAGATGTATGGGTATATTACCACGGATACTGAAGCAGTTCTTGTTTGATCATCCCAAGGTAAACAGGTTAAAAGTTAATTTTGGGGTATCTTTGTGTCTTAATTACAGCCACAGATGGACAGGAGACTACAGGAAACAAGGGGCATGGATGCAACACAGGTTCTTTACTGATTACTGTAACTACTAACTCCTGCTAGTTGGATTCTGATTACTTTTCCATGACGGTGCCTACATTTAGCTTGTTATTTCAGTTAGCTGAGTGTTGGTGGGAGAAAGAGGTCTTCATGCCTGGGGCTTAGCATGCTAGCTTCAGCTGATAACTCTCCAATGCTATACATAGATGTCTTTGGCATAATGTCAGAACAGTTATTTATCCACATTCTGTTGATATTTTAGTTCTATTTTGAATGTTTTAAGCTAAAATTCTTACATGCACCTATTCACAGCTAAATAAACAACAATAAAAGTTGTGCTTCTGTGCTTCATTTACTACGTAAGTATAGTTTGATTAGATTTGTTTGTTAGTAGCCTTGTAACAGAAACATACAAAAAAAACCGTGGCGATATTATCAAACCCTGATTGGTTCAGTGAAGTATGTGATATCACCTTTTCAAACAGAACCCTTTTTGGTTCAAACCAGTGAAAAAAGCATTGATCAAATCTCTCAGTTGAAATTATCAGAAGGGCCCCATAACTCTTGACAGGACGCTGACTTTCATGGCCTCTAATCATGTCAACAGATTAAAAGCTGACAGCAAAGTATTATACTCCTTTTTGGAGAATTATTGCAGCTTTACTTACTTCAGAATTCTTCAGAATTCAGCAAGCAATGAGGGCATGTTGACAGGAAAAATAGTCTTTGACTTGTCTGAGTCACTTTTTGTGATGGGACTCAAAGGGAGGATTCATAGCCAGGGTTGTCTGCTGACAGTTTATATGCTTGTTTTGGTGATTTTGAATGCCTTCATGCTTATTTTGCAATACCAACAGGTAGAGGAGGATTAGAAAGTCTCATTTTTTCAGTTTCACACCACTTAAACTTTGCACACTTCATCACAACGTCAGCACTAATGATTTTGTATGGTCATGAGGATAAGCAATCAGGAGATGTTTGTGCTTCTGAGATAATAGGCTCAATTTCAGTTTATTTATTTCTCTGGAAACTTGCACCAAAGCCTTACCAACATAAACTGACAACACACTGTCTTTGAATACGTAGAGACTGCAGAGTTCAGAGAACAGATTTTATTCATCATAAAACCGTTACAACATGACTGTTTGACCATTTGGATCTATGTTACTGTCTTTAAGTTAGAACTGGATTCCATACATAATGAAATTCAAACACTGACATCTGGAATGCTGATTGCAGCATATAAATAGTCATATTTCTATAAAATGGCTGTTAAATGTGGGTCAGGTGCAAAAGTAGAACAATTATCACACAATTTTCTGTTTCAAAGAATAGTTCCCTCCAGACCTAGATATAGTAATACTGGACATAAAATATATCCTTCATAGCTGCACTGTTAAATATCCACTATCCACTAAATTACCTAGGAGGTATCGACATTAATACAGTATGTTAGACTTCCACAAGATTTAAGAAACAGAGCAGAGCTGCTGAAATTTTGCAGAGATGTGTTGAATGGCGCAACACAGCCAGCCACCATGGGCCCAATGAACACATGATCTTGCAATATTCTATGAGAATAGTTAAAATTGCCTTGGCATTTATAAGAAATTTTGTAAATATGATGCCTTAATGATCCCATTCAGACATCTCTAAGGAGAAGAAGCATCATATTGACCTCCCTGTGACTTGCATGGTTTTCACACTTGTATGGGCGTGTGTCTGTGTACTAGAGTCAGAGAGTCAGATTATGCAAGAGGTCCTGAAAGCGGACAGCATACTGGCCTCTGTCCTTCACACTGCCCTACTTCCCGCAAAGTTTGTGTTTCCAAGTAGTAGAGTTTACTTGTGAAGAGATTAAATCAAGGCAGCGTTCAAGTCTGGTTGGCAAACACTCTCAAAGTCAGATCACGCTGCAAGCAAATCACTCAATATAGGTTGCCGCTGTGACTTATATGGCAATAAAAAATTATTATCTTCTCAGTCGAAGCACAAGAGGTAAATAGGGGAAAACTTTTAGTAATAGATATCACATTTAAACTTCCTCAGCACATTACTTTCATTTAGACAATTATTTTTTTTATTACTTTCTGGAACTAAAAGTTTAAATGAGGCATTATCTGGTTGAAATGCACCAATTTATATGAATTTGCAGTACAGAAATCCCAATAGTGGATAAAGCCAGGCTAATTTTGCTGACATATTAGAATGGAAATGTTTTCTTTTTGTTGTTTTATTTAATTATTTGTGTGCCTTTATTTGAAAAAGAAAATTGGAGATTTGACAGGAAAGGTATTTAGGGGTTGGGAGGAGAGTGGTGGGGGATAAGATGCAGCAAATGCTGCCACAGGTCTGGCTCAAACCCTGGACAGCCTCTGTACATGGTACCTTATGATGTGAGTCGCTATCAAGACACTTGCAACACAAAACAATCCTCAAAGTGCCTGAGGTCTTATAACAGTGACTAACATGCAGTTTAACTAAATAAATCAATGCCATCTCTCTTTGCGTATAGCAACACGTCTATCCTGGTATAAAATGATGCCAGCTCACTTCCTTGTCAAGAAAGGAAGAGGGGGAACCAGGTAGGGCGTTGTTTCTGTGGACTGTAAAACAGCTGATGCAACAACAGTTCCACAAGCAATGGCACACAACGTGGAAATGTGAGTGAGACAGGCCCAAGGACCTTTCTGACACCCAATTGTTTCCTGAGTTTCTGTGTCTGGCTTTCTGAACCGGAAACTTTTGGACACCCCCCAGGGAGTTTGTATTTGTGTATTTATGTGTGCATGCACTGACTGCACTATGTATTTGTGTGTGTGTGTGTGTGTGTGTGTGTGTGTGTGTGTGTGTGCGGTGTGTGTGTGCGTGCATGCGTGCATGTGTGTCTCTTGGATGTTCAGTGGGATTGTTAGTGAAGATGCAGGAAGTACACTGGAAAAATGCCCATTGCTTTTTAAAGAACATAGGAAAGATTAGAGAAAGACGCTGTGCAGTGTTGAACAATGCCACTAACAGCTGGGTATGTTGACCACAGGCATTACGGTATGTTCACAGAGTAGCATCCTTGACCTCTGACCCCCCAAGACTCAACCAATATGAAAATCCATATGGGGTTACGTAGTCCAAGAGTCACAAAATACTCTGAAAGAACTAAATGTTTTAGCCTTGGAAACATTCAATTTCATATCATACAGAATGATAATAAATGGCAAATAGGTCAAAAGGACAGTGTAAAACTATGTAACTTTGCACAGTTATTTGAAAAATAATGTTTCATCAAACACTGTCTGCTGGCAAAAGCAGCTTGCGTTTTGGGGGGTTTTCCTTGTTGTATAGTGGCATATGTGTTGTTATTCCTGGAATATTTGGCCACATTGTGTATTACATTTATATATTTCAATTAAGTATATCATTAGAGGAAGAAAAGGTATTTAAAACATTTGTTGTAATTGCCAGGTTGTTCTTGCCAATCCTTAGAATTAAAAAGCAAAGGCGTTTTTGCCAGAGCTGCCATATTTTTCCAGAAAAAACCCACAAAACTCAAAACACAACAATGAGCAAACTAAGGGAGAATACCATAAACTGATATATATTTCAAGAAACACTGGACAAACCTCTTTCTGAGCAGTGCTGGCTGATGTGGTAATTGTGTATTGAATGCAGGAAATCAAACTTTCAGCTGTTGGAAAACAAAAAGAAGAAGACTTGATTTCACTGCTTCAGCTATATCAACATGATGCATCCAATGATACACCCAAAGGGAAAGAATTTTCCAAAATCACATCGTCATGATTGAGTGTGAAGTCTAACTACAATGGCAACATATACCATGCAGTTCTGGTGCTGGTAGAGGAAAAAGAGCTGAGCATGAGCATTGTGGTAAAAACATATGGGAAATGTGTTATAAGTATAAGTAAAAGGCACACGCCCAGAGAGACACCTGAAATATGTTCCTTTACCACCCTCTGGTGATGTAACTATAATATTACACTTTTTAAATAACAAAAAATCATATTGTTGATTTAAACAATTCTGAATTAATACATCGAATTTAAAATGTTGGCGTTATTCTAAAATATACGAATGCGTCTTAAACTGCTTTTACTTTGAAACATTTGAACTGAGTTTTACCCATAACGTTTATGTGGGTTCCAGCGCATTTAGAAATACAAGGAAATGAAAAAGCAGACAAAATTGCTAAGGAGGCAGTAAAGAAAGAAGAGGTGGAAATGAAAGTAAAATGATCAAAAGCAGAGGGAAAAACTTTAAAGGAAATAATCAGTGGAATCAACATTGGAAGAAGGAGGAAAAAGGGAGACGTTTACAAAGTGTAGTAGGAGAGGTAGGTTATGGAGATAATAGAACAGAACAAGTAATCATTAGCAGAATAAGAATGGGGCACGGTAAATTGAATAACACACTTGATATAATAGGGAAACATGCAATGGGTCTGTGTTACTGTGGGGCGAGGGAGACAGTGCAACATGTGATTGTAGCATGTCCTGGATATGAAAGGGAGAGGGAGATGATGAGTATAGGGCTGCGGAAGGCAGGAATAAGTAAGTCCATTAGTCCACTCAGTGTTTGAAATAAAATATTCGGATTTGATATGCCAGCTAGCGCATTGATTATACGGTAAACAGACACTTTGACTGGAACTACTTAGTAGGTGTCCGTATATCAGGGGTTAGTAGACAACCTTCAGCCAATCAGAATCGAGTATTCCCCCAGACCATGGTATAAGGGAAAATAACTTCAACTTCAACTTCAATAGAATGGAAAATCTAGGGTAGGGTGGAAAATCATTTTGAGATTTCTTGTCTCAACTGGATTAATTAAAAGGATATAACAGAAGAGGAAATGAGAAAGAATTAAAGTCCAACAGATGGCGGTATATGCAACATTAAGGATGCCGACTGCCAATAAACCACAAAGAAGAAGAAGAATCAGAAGCGCTTTTACCCGGAAACACTACAGTGTAATTGTGCTAACGGTGTGTCATCAACAAATCAGACTATGGTGGGAACCGCAAATGTTGGGGAAAATAGAGTATTAGATTGATATTACGATTTCTTTACGCAATAGTTCAAAACAAGTAATAACGAGTGTCTTTGTGAACAGGCTGTCATCAAGTGAACAGGATAGCAGGATTTAAACTGCCAAGCTACGTTGAGCTTCTTCCACAACTGGACTGTTAGCAGGCAGGCTAACTGGCTCATTCCCTGTCTGCTTGGGACCTGACGGGACGCGACCGAGATGTCCTGCAGCTTTTTAGAGTTTTGTCGGCTCCAAGATCTTAAAGCGGTCAGGGACTTCTTGTTCCTTAGTCAGAAAACTGAGCCAGTCGAGGAGAAGAATCTTACAGGTACCATGGATAGATGTATGTAAATGTATTCATGTAGCTCGCTACAGCCTTCATGTTAGCTGTGTTTGGTACTAGCTTGTCACAATATGATAAGTTGCAAAGTAACTGCTTACTAAGATAAAGGCTAAACGTGTAGCTAAATAACGTTATGACAAAGTGTCTTGCTACTTCATCTGTCGCTCTGTCTTCCACCCACTGTTCGACATTTTGAGGTTATTTCTCTGATTCATTACCTTCGTCAGCCCCTCCTGTCTTGCATTCTCTTGTATCGGTTCGTGTCGTTGGCAGATGTCTTTAACATAGTTAATCACAATACGGCCTGGTGCAATATCCACATTGCAGAAGCTGCAAATTTGGTTTATTTCGATGTGTAGCAAAACCCCATCGTAACGAAGTACTTTGGTGCTGCAGAGATGTCCGGGCCTACAGATCTTCTTCCCAGGTGTGAGAAAACATGTTCGCCTGGTACAGAACCCAGCAAATGTCACATCATCATGATTTTAGTTTTTTCTCTAAAACGGAGAATTGTGCGATGCAATACATGATATTTCCCAATAAAAATGACTGATATTGCAATCAAAATATCTGTAAAATGATTCACAATGTGATTTTTCTCCTCATTGTGCAGCATTAGCTGTGACTGTAACCTGTAATTTCACACCCCAACAATAATTACATCAATCACTTTGGTCTTTTATTGGAACTTATGCTGACTGGTATGTTTGCTGTGTATTGACGTCCAAAAACGTGAATAACCAGTTAGTAAGTGCCTGGTCATTTTAAAGTCTTCACTTTATATTTATGAAAAATCGAGACCTGAGCAACAGGACATCAACTCAGTTCCTTATCGCTGCATAAGCTGCTCTATCAGCATAGTATCATAAATTAAAAATAATTGTAATTAAATGCCCCTGTTACCTTTTACCCTAACAGAAAATGACCTTACTTGGGACACCTCTGACTGGGAGTCAGCATGGGATAGTGGTGACAACAAAGAGAAGGAAGCCACTTCAGCCCCAAAGGTCTGTTCTATTGTATTTCATCATCCATTTCAGGTTTTCTTTTCTGGCATTGCAAAACTGCTTCAGCTACTAACGAACACACAGTATTAATTAACAATATTTTAAAGGACAATATATAAAATATTGCCTATTTGTTCCATAATTACTCTATTTTTGTACTCAGAGTATTTGTTGAAACCACCTAAATTTTAAAAGATGTTGGAAAAGGTCAGGGGAATTAAATAACATTGAAGACCAAGTAATGGAGCACATATCTACTGAGTGCTTGGTTTCCTTCTAAAGCCACTGGTAGTGTGCGGTAAACAAGCTTACATGCTACAAAAAAGAGCAAGGGAATATCACTCCCCGACCACCAGACCAGGGTTTGCCAGAGTAAAGATTAATCGGACATCTCAAATTTGTAAGAAGTTGGGAGGAAATTCCCTGAATAAATTAATCAAAAGCAAAAGTTTGTTCAGCTTTGTCCAAGTCTTGAAAATGATCTTAGGTGTGGTATGCGGTAATTACCGACACCATTTGCAGATTGAAAAGTTCCCTCCCGCTGACTTTCCTCTTTGCCCCACAGGTGGAGGAGGTGACTACAGTGCAGAGTGCACCCTGGCTGCAGGACTGCGTTGTGTCCCTGTCACCTTGCTCTGACCTGTTAGTCTTGGCACATGACCAGAAGGCTGCTTTTCTTTCAGGTCAGATATTTAAACAAACACTCATATCTAAGAGCACAGAGGAATTTTCATATTTTAATGTTAATTGATTTTACAGCTAAGTGGCGTTCAGTTGACAGCGGCAGGGAGGAGATGACCCTGGCTGTGTCCTGGACTGGAACCCTGAGCAATGACCAAGGGTAAGAGTAAAACAAGACTAACTTGAGAGGGATGCTGAAGAGTATATCAAAGGGCGAGTGGGATAAGGAAGATTACAAAATATTGGAAGACAGAATGCAAAAATGAAAATAAAGTAAAAAAAAGACATTTAAAAAAACGACAGAGGATACAGTCAGTTCACTTTGAAAAGGGATCATTCAATCACTGGTAAACGGGTGAAACGTGAGATAAAGGATAAGATAAGACTCTTGAGTGAACTCTGTAAATGGAACTGCTTTGTGTGTTTTTTCACAACAGAGAGTGTGTAAGCAGCTCTATCTGTATACCACTGGCAAGTCAGAAGAGGTAAGAGTTACTCATAAAAGAAATATAGAAGGTGTCTGTGGCGGTGCAAAATGCCTGTGTATGTGTATATATGGCATACTGTGTGTGTGTGTGTGTGTGTGTGTGTGTGTGTGTGTGTGTGTGTGTAGGAGCTCCACAGGGCGGCCTGACTGGACATGTGTAGTAGTGGGTTTCACCTCTGGCTATGTCCGCTTCTACACAGAGGTACCTTGTTAATGTTATTTCTCCTTTTTGTTTACTTCTAGCCTGTAAAAAAAACAAAAACGTTGTCATACAATCAGCAGAAACAAAAGGAAATTGGAACCATTCAATACTCAGAAGTGAACATATTAATTGTAACATCAATTGTTTCTGGTCAGAATGGGGTTCTGCTCCTGGCCCAGCTGCTGCATGAGGACCCTGTATTGAGGCTCAAGTGTCGCACATATGAGATCCCTCGTCATCCTGGAGTAACTGAGCAGGTAATGTGCACGCTGAACAATCAGAACTGTTCATGAAAATGATATTCAAATTCAAAGAAAAAGTTTAACATTTTAGAACATTCTTATCTTTGGGCCAAGTGTTAGTTGAGAAGGTCAATATTACTCTTATAGCTGCATGGTTAATATGGAAGCTAAAGCCAGCAGCTGACTACCTCAGTACAGTCTCAGCTGAAGTTGAATTGCTGAATTGCCGGAAGTCAATTGTCAAGGTCAGAAATCATAAATTAGCAATAACTTCTTAATTAGTGAGCTTTAGTAAGGTCCATTTTGTTGCATTTGGACCAGGGCTTCACAATCAATCTAAATCAATAACATTTTATCTAAATCACTATATATGCAATATCCAAATCACAGAAGCTCGAGTAAAATGTTTGCCAAAAATACATCATAATGAACTACTGTGGTGCCACAGAGATTACCTGGCCTACAAGACTTGACCTTCAGATATAAGAAAACATATTTGGTACATAATTATGATTTTAATATTTTTTTGCAAAAAGGGAAATGGAAATGGAAAACAGGATGCAAAGATGATCATTCCCACAAATAATGAATCCTCATCACAGTCACCTGTAAAAATAATCCCAGTATGTTTTTTTTTTACCCTATTGTGCATCCCTATGCTGGACAGTGCCAGGGTAGCATTTCCCCTCTGGTTCCAGTCTTTTTTGTAAGCTGAGCTGCATACTGGTTGTACCCTCATATTTACCATACAGGTTTGGTATAATTTTGCTTATGGAATTTTCGTCAATAAACCGAATAAATGTATTTCCCAAAATGTTGAACAATTCATTTAGCACATATTCCAAGATGAAAATGCCCCAATTATCAGGCTCAAATTGTGAAAGAGTTTTTCAGGATACATGAGACATCATTTTAATACATGGATTGGCACGTGACCTTTTCCCCATTGAGAATCTTTGGGATGCGCTGGATCAGACTCTGTGCAGTGGCGAAAAATTAATGCAACTCTGGACGTAAACAAATCTTGTGACATTGTATAAGTTATCAAAATGATGCAGTGCTGAATGTTTTCCGTTATCAAAGCTTAAGGCAGCTCAGCGTGGTATTATTTTTTTTTGCCGTGGCAAAATGATGTCAGTCTTGAGTTCCAAAGTTGTAATGTTCCAATTTCTGAAACTCTCATTTTTCTTTTTTCTATTAAAAATGACATCAACTGATTACTCGAATATCAAAGTAGTTGATAATTATTGTCTTTATCCTATCACAGCATGAAGAGTTAAGTATCCTCTACCCTGCTGCTCTGGTCACCATCGATGGCTTCAGCCTCTTTCAGTCTCTGCGGGCCTGCAGGAACCAGGTTGCAAGAGGTGCTGTTGCTTAACTAAGCATGTGTGTTCATTTCTGTTCACCATAAAGCTGAGATGCTGTGGTTCTTCTCACTATACGTGTTGTATGCATCAAGTATGTCAGCATCATCAGTATGTGTATTTATTTAGAAAAAAAATAATACTAGAAGTCCATTAGTTGGAACATGAGATATGTTTGTACTGTGTAGAATTAAAGGTAAGTTGAAAAATATTGGCATATCATGGCAGTATTTTTTTATGTACATTTTACAGTGGGTACATAATGGGAGTCATGTAAAATATTCAAGTATTTTTCAGCATGTTAACTGGAGATATGTTTTTCACTTGCTGTCTTGCTGGATAGCGTTTGCTACAAAGCATTCAGGTACAGAGGAGACATACGCACAACTGCCACTCACACAGACACGCACACACAGACAAGCACACACACACACACACACACACACTTATACAGTTTCTACAAGCTTGGTAGCCAAGCTTCAAAGCATCTAGTACTGCTTAATGTAAGGTAAGCTTATGAGCTAGAGGAGATAGTTGATAACATCTCTTGTCAAAGATTTGCTAATCTAATGGTAAATTGACTGTGCTTTGTATCCAGCGGCAGCAGCAGGTAGTGATGTGATCCAGCCTCCTCCCTTGGCCTATAAGAAGTGGGGTCTGCAAGACATGGAGACAATTGTGGATCACAGTAGTGTCGGTAAGAGACTATTATTTTTAGATAAATTGATTTTGTTCACACTGCTGTTACTTTTCTACCTGCCTTTTGATTTACCACTCCAGCACAGGTTAAAGTGATCAGAGGGGATTTAATCTTTCTTGCATTTTTTACTGCACATAAGTCTTGTTATTCTTGATTCACTGAAATTTTTTTTATTTTGACAATAAAAACATCCAGGGAAGGGGCAAACAAAATGGTTAATGGACTTGCATTTCTGATGCGCTTTTCCAGTCTACTGACTCCTAAAAAACACTTTACAACACCTGTCACATTGACCCATTCACCTACACATTCATACATTGATGGCAGAGGCTGCCATGCAAGCTGCCAACCTGCTCATCAGTAGCAAGTTGGGGTCATTATCTTGCTCAACATGCAGCTGGTGGAGCCAGTGGTTTGAACCAGTGACCTTCTGATTACTTGACCCGGATCATTTAAATGTTTGGTGAAATCAAATCATAAAAAATCAACAGTAGAACTCAGGGCTATGTTTTAAAGTAAAAGGGATTGGAACTAAACAGCTGTGTAGCCTGAAGAAAACCACTTATCAGAGAGGCTCAGAAAATAAAGTTCAGCTGACTACCAGAATATACTTGAATGACCAGGTTTTTCCATCAGTGGATTTTTTCTTCTCTGATGGCACATTTTCCAAGATGAAAATGCTCCGATTTATCAAGCTCAAATTGTGAAGGAATTTTTCAGGGACCATGAGACATCATTTTAATACATGGATTGGCCCGTGACCATTTCCCCATTGAGAATCTTTGGGATGTGCTGGATCAGACTCTATGCAGTGAAAAACCTCTTGGCGAAAAATTAATGCAACTCTGGACGCAAACAAATCTTGTGACATTGCATAAGATATCAAAACAGTGCAATACTGAATGTTTGCCGTTATCAAAGCTAAAGGCGTGTGTGATATTTCTTTTTGCCAAGGCAAATTAATGTCAGTTTTTTGTTCCAACTGTAATGTTCCAATTTGTGAAACTCTCATGTTTCTGTGATGGAGTGAGTGGAACACATACTACTTTGTCAAAAAACACATCATGAAGTTTCCTTCAATAATAAATTTACAGGTTCTTCTGTGAATGTGACCAAATCTGCTAGGTCAAAAATATACATACAACAACTTGAACAATCAATTTCAGTGGTTATAGTAAGTTGTGTTTCAATCAAATTTGCTTTGTGTCAAGGCCTCTTAACTTATATGGCATGATTACGGCTGATAACAGCTGATGACTTTTCTTGCATCAACTGTGAAAATAATTATTTGTAAGTATAAAGTGCATGGCACAGTTTATTTGTGTGTTGGTGTCACTGCCACTATCAGAAAGAAAACACAAATTATCACCTGCTGCTGAGAGAAAATTGGTCTGGATTGTCAAGAGTCAACCAAACCCCCAGAAGGCAGCTGGAAGACAGGTGTCAGTGTCCACAGTCACACGTGTTGTGAATCAGCGTGGGCTGAGAGGCGCCTTGCAAGAAAGAAGCCCTTGCTCCAAACGTAGTGCCTTAGCTTGACAGAATTCTGCTGCTGATCAGATGGACAAAAAACAAACCTTCTGGAGGAAAACTCCGTAGTCAGAGGACACAGAAATTGAGTTGTTTGGATACAATGACCAGCAATATGTTTGGAGAAGAGGAGAGGAGGAGGCCTTTGAGACTTTAGACTTTAGACTTTTATTTTATCTTATCCCACATCGGGGAAATTTACTTGTCACAATAGCAAGGTGGACAGACATACAGACATACAATAAGTACAATACTAAAGAAATACTAAATAAAATTTGAATAAGAGAGAAAAGATAAAATAAAACAAATTAAAATAGAATAAAATATAGAACGGACAAAACGTTATGTGCATTGTATATACAGGAAGCGAAATATGCATTATATACATATAAAGTGTCGAAATTAAATACAGTGTTTAAGAATAAACAGACTCAGTGTATTAGTATTAATGTGAATATATACAAAAAACAAATAGTAATATAGCCGCAAGCGGCAATCCGCGGGTTCTGACCCCTTTTGCCCTAAACCGGCCACCCTGACCCTGATCCTCCACAGTAGATGACAGCGGCTGCCATGTTCCTAAAAGTGTGCAACACATAGCCAAGATAAGGCTTTTTTACTGTTTTTGCTAATTATCAAAAAATCTAAGTTGGCGAAACTTTATGGTCCGATTGGCTTTTCTGTAGAGCACATGGAGCTGGACTTGTGTGTCAAATTTCAAGTCAATCAGACTTACGGTGTGAGGGGCGTGGCCATCCCAAAAACGCATTTCATAACCTTAATTATAGCGCCACCATCTGGCTGACGGGGCTCAAAATTTAATAAAAGTTGATGCACATCATTTCCAATCATTGAGCCAAGTTTCAGGCCCATTCTAGCTCTAATAAACCGGCACAATCTTAGAAGGGTTCTACCCCTCTGGGGTTCTAACCTCTTTCGCCCCAAACCGGCCACCCTGACCCTCATTCCCCGCAGTCAATGACATCGGCCACCATGTTCCTCAAAGCTCTGTGCAACACATAGCCATGATAAGCCCCAGATTTCTCCAAATTGGGTTTTCAGCTACATGCTAATGGCATTTATGGCGCTCCCTATAGATTGAGCTCAACGTGCTTCGGTAGGCAGATTCCCAGTACAGTTGTGAACGTACCCACCAAGTTTTGTGATGATAGGGCAAAGGGTGTGGGAGTTATGGCCAATCATTTCTATGCCCCGCCCATTGCAAAACTACATGGGTCCCTGGTGCCCATGTTTTTTGACCAATCTGGCTCATTTATAGTAGAAATGTGTCTTTTCATCCCCGGAAGCCGTATAACAAATTTGGTGTTGATAGAGTCAATCTTTCAAAAGTTCTATTCATTTTACTGTTTTTTACATTATGCCAATTAGCAAAAAATCTGTGATAGCGGCTTTCTTGGTGCGGGACGCTTTTCTGTAGAGGACTATCAGGAGGACATGTATGAGTAATTTCAATTCAATAGCACTTATGGCTTGGCGGGGAGAGCCTTTTGAAGTTCACACCCTATGTTATAGCGCCCCCCATCTGACGGATTGGCATCAAATTTTTGGAGCAGCATTTGGACTTCATTTATACTCAACGTACCAAGTTTCGTGTCTCTGGGTCCTTCCAGCTCGCCATAAATTAATAAAATGCAAACAATGATGGGTAATGACGAATAGGCCACGCCCACTTTCACCTATCAACGTGGCACTCAAGATATTACTTTATACTCGCCCCTCAAGCATGCATACCAAATTTGGTGAAAATCCAATAGTCTACGACAGTGGTCACCAACCTTTCTGAGCCCAAGATCCCTGACCTCGGTCCTGAACAAAGGAAAGATCTACCTATTGAAGCATCACAAGAAAAAAGCCCAAATACTTTCAAATCAAAGCCTTTTATTTAGGCAAACTCTGGCATATTAATCAGGTCTTGGCCTTTGCTTTAAGAAGTGAACATCACACCATCACTTTTAAGTTGCATTAAATTCAACACAAAGAAGAGAGGCAAGTGGCCTATATTTACATTACAGAGTTATGTTCACAGAAAACAAATCAACACATTTTGTAATCAGCAAATCAATCAGTGCCATTGATAAGAGTTAACTGTGTATGGACATGCTTCATATAAGTTACTACATTTACTTTTGTTCATACTTTTGTTCACATTAGGGAGAAATCTACACATTTTGTAATGAACAGGTTCATACCAACACAAATAATAAATCTACATATTTGCATAACAGAATAATGCACACTCGGTCATTTTGTTCATAGTGGGGAAAAATCAACACTTTTTTTAAAAGTTAACTATGACGCTTATGAACTTGCATCATATAAGTTACTACTCTTACTTTTTTAACATTTAAACAGCAGAATGAGTGGAAACAACTTCCCCAGTTAATGAAATGAAATGCAGTTAAGACCCATCTTATGCAGTGCTACACTTTTACAGTGCCAACAGGCAATGCTTTTGCAGTTATGTTGACTCAAGTCAGTGTGAGGGCTGTGATTGTATACTGTCTGTGAGTTCTTTGTAGTTTGGCTCATAGCTGCAGACAGCCAATCTGAGGCAGTCTGTGAGGTGTCTGTCAGTGAGGCAGCTCCTATATTTGGATTTGATTATTTTCATCTGTGAAAATGCCATTTCACAGAGGTACGTGGATCCAAAGTAGGCACTCACTTTCAGTGCGCATGTAGTGAGGAGGGGAAACTTCTCTCTGCTTACAAGTCCCCGACAGTCACTGTCCCTTGATCTGCCTTTCAGTTCAATGTCATTTTGCAAATCAATGATCTCCATGTCCACACTACTTTGCAAAGCGAACACTTGGTGAAATTTGGCTGCTACCTGCTCTATGTCAGTGGGCTGGAATGGGTTTGAGACAAATGCAGCAATGTCTTCCATGACATCTAACTCACCAAAACGCCGACTGAACTCCGCTGCCACTTTGTCAGGTGAGTGCAGTACTGCTTCGGGTGGAAATCCTTGTCTTTGATCACTTGTGCCATTTTGTCCAGGTTAGGAAAATAAGTTAGCTTCCTGGTGTTCAGATGTGCAGTCCACACACAGAGTTTGGCCTTGAACGCGTTCACAGCGCTTATCATGTGGGACAGGTGTCTGTTTCTTCCCTGGATGTCAGTGTTGAGTGCATTGAGTTTTGCTGTTAAATCCGTCAAAAATCCCAGGTCAAGTAGCCACGCATCATCGGACAATTCTTTGTGCTCCTCATTCCTCGTTGACAGAAAAGTCTTTATCTCCGGCAGCAAGTCAACAAATCGCTGCAGCACTCTGCCGCGACTCAGCCAGCGCACATCAGCATGGAGAATTAGGTCTCCATGAGCGGCATCAAGCTCATCCATTAACGACTTGAATAAGCGGTGTTGAAGAGCTTTAGCTCGAATCGAGTTGATCAATTTGACCACCAATGTCATGACGTGAGAGAAGTCCACGACTTTCCCCACCAAGGCCTGCTGATGAATTACGCAGTGATAACTCATAAAGTCTGGGAAAGCAGGATCGTTGCGGCACAGTGCAATAAAACCCGAGCGCACACCGCGCATCGCTGGTGCCCCATCAGTAGTGATCACTACCAGTTTATGAATGGGAACGTCATTTTCAAGGACATATTCTTTGAACTTGTTGAAAATACCCTCACCTCTTGTTCTGTCCTTTAAGTGCAAAAGAGTGAGAAAGTCTTCCTTCGTTGTAGAATCCTGGAAGGCCATTCTGACAAACACAACAAGTTGAGCTGTGTCGGTTACATCCAGGGATTCATCCAACTGCAGTGAGAAATATTCACAAAGTGATAAGTCCCTTAACACCTGTCGATCCACGTCCTCCGACAGTGCTTCGACCCTTCTTGCCACTGTTGCAGGGCCGAGCGGGACACTGCTGAGTGCTGCTGCGATGTCATCTTTGTTTTTGAAATCCTTGAAAACTGTGTTGGCGGTTACAGTCATAGCCTCCTTCAATAACTCCCCATCTGTAAAAGGCTTCTTGTGTTTAGCCAAAAGGTGACTTACACGATATGATGCTTCTGTGGCAGCCTGGTGTCGAACAGCAGGTTTAACGAAGAGCAACTGCTGGGCTTTCAACGCCGATTTTAGCTCCTCAACTTTTTTAGCAAGGACAGCACTTTTTAGTGGGAAGAGGTCCTTGAATTTCGGGTGGTTGGTGTTGTGGTGCCGCTCCAGGTTTCCTTTTTTCCTCAGCGCTTGAGTTTGGTGGCATAACATACAAATACACTTGTCTTTTACCAACGTAAAAATAAATTCTTCCTCCCATTCTGGATGAAAATGGTATATTTTAACCTTCTTTCGCGCAGCCTCAACCATGTTGGTTGTTGCTAGCAACGTAGACCTGGCGTCGTTGTGGGGGGGCGGCTTCTCGTCTCTCATTGGTTCAAAATAATTGTACTTTTTTCAAATCATATTGGTCAGTGTCACGCTACTATGACAGTACTACAGCCGATTCAAGAGATGAAGGTGCTCACAAAACGTTTGCGAACGTTAATCAGGCATTAGGTGATTGTGTAATTATATTTCCGAATATTTTCGGGATCTACAGGGAAAGTCCCAAAGATCGACAGGTTGATCGCGATCGACGGGTTGGCGACCCCTGGTCTACGAGATAATGCGTATCTCCAATAGTCTTTGAGATACACATGTGTAGCATTTATAGCGCCCCCTATAGGATGAGCTCAACATGCTTTGGTAGGCAGATTCCCAGTACAGTTGTGAACCTACCCACCAAGTTTTGTGATGATAGGACAAAGGATGTGGGAGTTATGGCCAATAATTTCTAAGCCCCGCCCATTGCGACAATACATTGGTCCGTGGCGCCATGTTTTTTGACCAATCTGGCTCATTTATATTAGAAATTTGTCTTTTCATCCCCCAAAGCCGTATAGCAAATTTGGTGTTGATAGAGTCAATCTTTCAAAAGTTCTATTCATTTTACTGTTTTTAATGTTATGCAAATGAGCAAAAAATCTAAGTAGGCGGAGCTTCATGGTCCGATTGGCTTTTTTGTAGAGCACACCCCTTCGGGGTTAGAACCCTAATAACAAAATAATAAATAATAATAAACCGCCACAATTTTAGAAGGGTTCTATCCCTTCGGGGTTAGAACCCTAATTATTCCACAGAATAATTGCACAAGATTGCGGAGGTAGAAATATAAAATAGTGCAAGAGAAGCAGGTGCTTATTGTGCTACATTAAGAGTTACTGGTGTTAAACAGTCTTTCAGCAGTTGGAATGAACGACCTGCAGTAGCGTTCCTTACATCGTGGGTGAAGCAGTCTGTTGCTGAAGGAGCTGCTTAAAGCCCCCACAGTCTCATGTAGGGGGTGAGAGGGGTTGTCCATGATAGATGTCAGCTTGGCGAACATCCTCCTCTCATCCACCTCCTCAAAGAGCCGGCTCTTTTCACCAGCTTGTTCAGTCTCTTCCTGTCCCTCTCTGAGCTTCCACAGCCCCAGCAGACCACAAGATCGCTGATGCAACCACAGAGTCATAAAAAGTTTTTAACAGTGACCTGCACACTCCAAAGGACCTCAGTCTCCTCAGCAGATGGAGATGACTTTGGCCCTTCTTGTACAGGACATCTGTGTTGTGTGTCCAGTCCAGTTTGTACTCCACCACGATGTCCAAACCCTGGATGTTCAGTGGTGTAGTCTGAGACCCCGTCCAGACGACAACGCCGTTTTGTGAAAACGCACACGTATTGTATCGTTTTAGCCGACCGTCCATACGGCTCTGAAAACGCAGCGCTTGAAAACACACTTTTTTGAAAACGGGTCTCAGGGTGGAGAAATCCGAAAACGCAGCCCTCCCGTTTTCATGTGGACGGCGAATCTGCATACTTTCCAAAACGATGACGCCATCGCCCCACCCCGCGACGTCTCATAACAACAACAACAACGGCGGACTACATGCTCGTGTTCGTGCCGCAGAAGATATTGAGCCGTTCTTGCAACTTACATGCCTTGTAGTTGAGTGTGAGTCGCAGCAGCAGTTCATCCTCATTACCGGTCCACACAAACGGTTCTGGTTTCCTTGCACTAGCCATTTTCACATCTTCTTCTTGTTGTGTTCGGTTTCTCCGTCTACTGTCTGTTTACAGCGCGCAAGCTTAATGCGCATGCTCCGTCTCTTCTTCTCTGTTTTTGGTAATTGTCAAGCGCCACCTATAGGCCTACAGCGTTTTCGGTCGTTGTCAGTGGAGCCATGTGGACACAAATATTCTTAAAACGATGACGAGGAAGACGGAGAAAAAAAGGATTGTTTTCGCCCGTGGGGACGGGGCCTGAGGAGCCTTCCTCCTGCAATCGATCACCACCTCCTTTGTCTTGCTGGCGTTGATGCGCAGGTGGTTCAGTTCACACCAGGCGACAAAGTTGGTGATGACCTTAAGTACTCCATATCGTTCCCCTCTGTCACACGTGCAACAATGGCTGTGTCGTCGGAGAACTTCTGGAGGTGGCAGCTGTCCTTGTTAGTGGGCTGTGCTCGCCAGCCCACTATGGACACCCTTTATAGCAAAGCTATAGGTGTCCATAGCAAAGCTATAGGTGTCCACTATTGATATTGCTCGACCCTCTTCTTATTAGTGTGAATGCTGCAAGCATTCACACTATTGTCCTTCTGGGATTTATTAGTGTGAATGCTGCAAGCATTCGGTTTTGGATCTAGAAGCCCGAGACCGACAGCAACTCTCAATCCTGTCCCATAAGCCGCAATGTTAATTTTGAGCCGAATTTTCTGGAAATTAGCAGACAGTACCTGATTTGTCTCTCGCTCTCCCGCCCTCATTTTACACTCTTCAGAAATAAAAACAACATGACCGCGTTGAGCAACTCCTCCTGTCACTCACCATAAAATTATTTTGACGATAACCCTCACAGTTTTTTCAGAAATCGCAGGAGTTTGGGAGGCGTTTTCCCATTCATTCCTTATGGGGGACATTTTCGTCTCTGTCCCTGGTCCTGATACAGCATGTCTGCAGCCATTTCAAGCTGTTCCTGCCTTTAACTTTTCACCTTTCAGCCTTTTTTTCACCTTTTTCAGCTATTTCTACCCCTTACTATACAACTTTTTGGCCTTTTCAGTCTTTTTTCACCCTTTTAAGCTCTTTCCGCCCTCTTACTCTGCAGCTCTTCACATATTTTCACCATTTCAACCTCTTCCAGCCCTCTTACTCCACAGCTTTTCATCCTTCTTCACCTTTTTTATGCTTTTTCGGCCCTCCTACTTCATCCTTTTACACCTTCATAAGCTTTTTCGGCCCTCTTACTATACATCTTCTCATCCTTTTTTCAACTTTTTAACCTCTTCCAGCCCTTTTGCTCGACAGCTTTTCACGTTTTCACCTTTTTAACCTCATTCAGCCCTCTTATTCTACTACTTGTCATCCTTTTTTAGCCTTTTTTCACCATTTTAACCTCTTCCAGCCCTCTTACTCCACAGCTTTTCATCATTCT
>CAEMYA010000196.1:94139-131239 GCA_903131615.1 Diplodus sargus | reverse complement strand
ATCCTTTTACACCTTCATGAGCTTTTTCGGCCCTCTTACTATACATCTTCTCATCCTTTTTTCACCTTTTTAACCTCTTCCAGCCTTCTTACTCCACAGCTTTTCATCCTTCTTCACCTTTTTTATGCTTTTTCGGCTCTTTTACTTCATCCTTTTAACCTTTGTGAGCTTTTTCGGCCCTCTGCCTCTACGTCTTTTCATCCTTTTTTCAACCTTTTTAACCTCTTTCTGCCCCAATACTCTGCAACTTTTTGGCCTTTTTCAGTCGTTTTTCACCTTTTTAAACTCTTTCTGCCTACAACTTTCCACCTTTTCAGTCTTCTTTCACCTTTTTAAGCTTTTTCAACCCTCCTACTCTCCAACTTTTCTTCCCTTTCAGTCTTACTCTACAGCTTTTTAGCCTTTTCAGATATTCATCTTTCTGCCTTTTCAACTCCTTCAAACACTCTGCTTCATGTTCAGCTATGAAAATGTTAAACTTTTTCAAGTCTTTCAGCCCTTTTCAACTTTTCTGTCTCTTCATCTTTTTAAAATATTCATCTTTCTGCCTTTTCAGCTTCTTTATACATTCAGCTTCATGTTCAGCTACAGAAAGTGTTCAGCTATCAACATGTTCAACATTTTAAGCTCTTTCGGCCTTGACCTTTTCAACTTTTCAGCTTTTGAACTTTTTCAGCTTTTCGGAAGTACATTCAGCTATTGATTGGCTGCAGACATGCTGTATCAGGACCAGGGACAGAGACGAAAATGTCCCCCATAAGGAATGAATGGGAAAACACCTCCCAAACTCCTGCGATTTCTGAAAAAACTGTGAGGGTTATCGTCAAAATAATTGTATGGTGAGTGACAGGAGGAGTTGCTGAACGCGGTCATGTCGTTTTTATTTCTGAAGAGTGCAAAATGAGGGCGGAAGAGCGATAGACAAATCAGGTAGCGTCTGCTAATTTCCAGAAAATTCGGCTCAAAATTTTTTGAACATCTGAAATGAGACCATCAGCTGAAAGCCCACAAGACTTCCTACATTTCTATGTATATATTGTCTATGTCAAGTAAAAGGTGAGGGATCAAACTCAAGCTGAAAACAAGTCTGAACATTTTTTTCGACGCAGCTCTACACTCTGGCGTGCGGCTGTTGGTGATGTCACTCACTCTAGCCGGCGCAATACACACCCATTATAAACTCAGAAGACGGGCTAAAAGTCGGTCAAACTAAAACTGCGATTATTCAAGACCGTACAAGATTTTTAAAAACTGAATACAGGTCCAATAGTTCAAGATCTGCTGAGTGCTTTAAAGTTTGAATGGTGTCTCTCGCTCAATGTATGAGGAGCAAAAAGAGGTTGAAAGGCGATGGGTTTTGAAGAGGATTTGAAGCTTTTCCCATCTGCGGCAATGTTAAATGTTTTTTGGAAAAAGCTGGATTGCTGAAAAAGTTGAAAAGTTGAAAAGCTGAAAAGCAGAGGGTGGAAAGAGCTGAGAAGGCTGAACATTTTAACATTTGAATGGTTTGAATAGCTGAACGCATGCTGAAGTTATAGCAGAATGAAATTTGAAAAAATCCCCATTAGGGTGAATGGGGAAACTTTTGCAGAAAAAGCTTAATATTTCCAAAAATATAAAAGATGGAAAAGCCAAAAGTAATAACCATCATGTCCTTAAAGGGCTGCATATGTTGATGGTTGAATGGTTTCTGTAGCACAAAGCTTGAGGGAGAAGAAGAGGTTGAAAGTTGAGGAGTTTTGAAGATTTTCCCATTTGCGGCAATGTTAAATTTTTTTGGGAAAAAGCTGAATTTCTGAAAAAGTTGAAAAGTTGAAAAGCTGAAAAGCTTAAGGCTGAAAGAGCTGAAAAAGCTGAACATTCTAATATTTGAATGGTTTGAATAGCTGAAGGTATGCTGAAGTTATAGGAGAATGAAATTTGAAAAAATCCCCATAAGGAAAAATTGCAGAAAAAGCTTAATATTTCCAAAAGTATAATAGTTAGAAAAGCCAAAAGTAATAGCAGTAATGTCCTTAAAAAGCTGAACATTTTGTTGTTTGAATGGTTTGAATCGGGCAAAGTTTGAAGGAGTTGAATATGGACAAAAAACGTAAGGAAGAAGAATAATAACTAGACAATTCCCCGCCGGGGAATCGCGAGAGTGGGCTGTGTGCTTTGCCCCGTGACAAACAAAAACTACGAAAGCTAAAGCAAAAGTTGAATCCCACGTTGACAATTTGGACTTTTATCTACATTTTAAAGTTTGAACGGTGTGTCTCGGTCACAGTATGCCAGAGAGGTTGATGTTTGAAATCTTTCTTTCGATCTTTTCACCTGGTCTCATTCATTTTGTGTGTGTGTGTTTGTGTGCATGTGAGTGTGTGTGTGTGTGTGTGTCTCTCTGTCTCTCTGTGTCTTTGTGTCTGCGATATTTTTGACCTAGTCCCATTCATTCAGTAGGTGAAAGTGTTTAGGCGATGTTCTAGAAAACTATTTAATAAGCAGCGTGTGTCCGTCTGTGTGTGTGTGTGTGTGTGTGTGTGTTTGTGTGTGTAGTTGTGTGTCACTCATTCATTCATTCCTCATGGGAAAGTTAATAAAGGTTTTCGCGACTTATGAGTGTTCTCTTTCTGTGTGTGTGTGTGTCTGCGTGTGTGTGTGTGTGCTTGTGTGTGTGTGTGTGTGTGTGTGTGTGTCTCTCTCTCTCTCTCTCTCTCTGTCTGTGTGTTTGCGATTTTTTGACCTAGTCCCATTCACCCTCACGTCACGAAAACATGAATGTTCTAGAAAACTAATTGATAAACTGTGTGTGTTGGTCTGTGTGTGTGTGTGTGTGTGTGTGTGTATGTGTGTGTGTTGGCAACTTTTTTGACCTCGTCCCATTCATTCCTCATGGGAAAGTTTATGAAGGTTTTGGCGACTTACGTCGCGAAAACATGAACATTCTCTGTCTGTGTTTGTGTGTGTGCGTGGCTGCATGTGTTTGTGTGCATGTGTGTCTGCCTGTCAGTCACTCTCTCTGTGGGCCCAGCTGATCTCGGTTGCTAGGTGACAGTTGGTGAGCGCCCGTAGCAACGGCCATCCCAGGCAGATTTGAGACTGATTTCTGCCTCAAATCCAGGACGTCAAACTGATGCTACTGAGTCAAAATCATACATGATATCTGCAATTTTTTTCACGATCGAGCCAGAAAGGCCTTAAGGAAGACACTCATGAAGTTTCGTGGTCCTAGCTTCAGAAATGTGGAAATACCAGCGAGTTTAAAAAAGGTGCAGTTTGGAAAATCCTCTTCCCGATTTACATTGGAGTAGATACGACTGTTGAGAGCTACTCTTGTCGGTTAGGGACACTTAATTCAAAAAGCGTAAATCCTACCGATAAAGTAGAAACATTGAGAGAAAGAAGACACGTGTGGCTACAAATCTGGAAAATATCACTGTTTTTCAGTGACATTTGTGGCCGGGAGCATGATGTAAACAGAAAATAGCAGAGCAAATGTGTGAGTTTCTGCCCCTCTGTCAGTTGGCTCTCTCACTCTGCTGCACGAACATTCCGCCATACACACCCATTGAAAACCCTGAATTTTTCCGAAATCACTCACCGTCGTTAAGGGGTCAGAGTTCAAAAACTGTACATCGTAGAAAAAAAGTTCAAATACAACTCAAATAGACAAGACTTGTGCCTACATTTTAAAGTTTGAATGGTGTTTCTAGGTCAACGTATGCCAGAGCAGGAGATGTTTGAAAAACGTTGCAGATTTGCGACTTTTTTGACCTCGTCCCATTCATTCCTTATGGGAAATTTTGCGCAGTTTTCTTACGACGCGAAAAATTGATATTTTGGTGATAAAAATAATAGCATACCGAGTCAGATCGAGACGCACGTTTTGATATATTTTTGGTTTCTGTGCGCTCAACGGTGCGGGGCAAGTTAGCGACCGAAAAAAAGGTACGAGGATGAATAATAAGAAGAGGCGCGGTGAATATCAATAGTGGAAGCAATCAATCAATAGTGTCAGCAATCAACATGTTCAGTTTTTTAAGCTCTTTCGGCCTTGACCTTTTCAACTTTTCAGCTTTTCGACTTTTTCAGCTATTCGGAAGTACATTCAGCAGATTTCGCTTCAGACTTCAGCATTCACACTGTATTTTCGTAGGAAATGCAAATTTTTCTAGTTAGTGGGCTGTGCTCGCCAAAAAATATATCAAAACGTGCGGCTCGTTCTGACTCGGTATGCTATTATTCAGTTTTCCTTAATATTAATTTTTTCACGACATAAGTCGCGAAAAAACTGCGCAATAATAACTGTCAAAATTTCCCATAAGGAATGAATGGGACGAGGTCAAAAAACTCGCAAATCTGCGACGTTTTTCAAACATCTCCTGCTCTGGCATATGTTTGAATGGTGTTTCTAGGTGAACAAATGCCAGAGCAGGAGATGTTTGAAAAACGTCGCAGATCTGGCATACGTTCACCTAGAAACACCATTCAAACTTTAAAATGTAGGCACAAGTCATGTCTATTTGAGTTGTATTTGAAGTTTTTTCCTACGATGTATAGTTTTTTAACTCTGACCCCTTAATGATGGTGAGTGATTTAGGAAAAATTCAGGGTTTTCAATGGTTGTGTATGGCAGAATGTTCGTGCAGCAGAGTGGCAGGGGCCAACTGACACAGTGGCAGAAACTAAAAAATTATCTCAGAAATGTTCTATTTCCGTGATGATCCCAGCCACAACTGTCACTCAAAAACAGTGATATTTTCCAGAGTTGTAGCCACACTTGTCTTCTTTCTGCCATTGTGTCTACTTTATCGGTAGGATTTACGGTTTTTGAATTAACTGCCTCTAACCGACAAGAGTAGCTCTCAACAGTCCTATTCACTCCAATGTAAATCGGGAAGAGGATTTTTCGAAACTGCACCCTTTTTTAACTCGCTCTTATTTCCACATTTCTGAAGCTAGGACCACAAAACTTCATGAGTGTCTTCTTTAAGGCCTTTCTGGCTCGATCGTCAATTTTTTTTTGCTGATTTCATGTATGATTTTGACTTAATAGCACTAGTTTGACGTTCTAGATTTGAGGCAGAAATCAGTCTCAAATCAGCCTGGGACGGCCATTGCTACGGGCCCTCACCAACCGTCACCTAGCAACCAAGATCAGCTGGGCCAGCAGGGAGAGTGACAGACGGACAGACACACATGCACACACACACACACACACACACACACACACACACACTCACATGCACAGACACACGCACACACACAGACAGACAGAAAACACTCATGTTTTCGCGACGTAAGTCACGAAAACCTTCATCAACTTTCCCATGAGGAATGAATGGGACGAGGTCAAAAAAGTCGCAGACACACAAACACACACACACACACACACAAAGACAGACACACACAGATTATTAATCAGTTTTCCAGAACGTTCATGTTTTCGCAACGTAAGTCGCAGACACACAGACACAAAGAGACAGAGAGGCACACACACACACACACACAGTCACATGCACACATACACACAAACACAAAGTGAATGAGACCAGGTTAAAAGTTCGAAAGGAAGAGTTCAAACATCGACATCTCTGGCATACTTTGACCGAGACACACCATTCAAACTTTAAAATGTAGATAAAAGTCCAAATTATCAACGTGGGATTCAACTTTTGCTTTAGCTTCCGTAGTTTTTGTTCGTCACGGGGCAAAGCGCACAGCCCACTCTCGCGATTCCCCAGCGGGGAATTGTCTAGTTGTAGCTGAAGTCTGATGTGTAGAGTGTGAAGAGGAAAGGAGAGAGCACTGTACCCTGTGGAGCTCCTGTGCTGCAGACTACCACATCAGACACACAGTCGCAGTCGCAGAGCTTCACATACTGCGGAGAACACCATACCTACTGTCAAGCATGGTAGTGGTAGTATTACGTTGTGGGGCTGTTTTACTATCAGTGGATCTGGTGCTTTTTTTTTTAAGAAAACCTCAAATCATCAGCCAGAAGATTGGGTCTTGGGTGTGGTTGAGTCTTCCAACAGGACAGTGATCCCGAACACACATCAGACGTGGTAAAGGAATGGCTCAATCAGGCTGGACTTGAGGTTTTGGAATAGCTTTCCCAAAGTCCCAACTTGAATCCCATTGAGAACATGTGGGCTGTGCTTAATAAACAAGCCCATGCCGGGAAGCCAACAAATTTAGTTTGCTTCACATATTCTGTCAAAAGTAATTAAAAAGTCAGTCAGAGAGCTACCAGAAGCTTGTGGATGGCTATTCAATTGAGGTGAAAATGGCCAAGAGACATTTAATCAAAATTAGAATTACTGTATGTATATTTTGGACCCAGCAGATTCGGACACATTTTTAAAAAGACCTTTAATAAATTCATTATTAAACCAAACTTAATAAATAAATGTTTTTTTGTGACAAGGTAGAATGTGTTCCACTCATTCCATCACAGAAAAATGTGAACTTCTGACCACGACTGTATGTGTGCACTTTAGTGAATAAAATGGCTCATGCAGTGGAAGAGATGGTGTTATTCTCTTTCATAGTACATATCTTGTTCATCCCTGTTCTCCCTTCACCTCTCCTGCTGTTAGGCATTATGACGCTGTGTGTGTTCGACCAGATGAGGAATGCATCTATCTTGGGGGGGTTTAATGCTTCAGTCAAGGGCAGCCCCCCTGCCATGTGCCAGTATGTGACTGTGGGAGGTGGACCATACGCAGGCTTTTACTATGCTGTCGAGGTGAGTGAGTGAGTGAGTGAGTGAGAGAGAGAGAGACATGGAGCAAGTTAAGCTGTTTATTTCTAAATAAGAATGTTGTGAAAGTAAAAACGCTGTCACAATATCAGATAAGAGTGGTTTGTGGTTGATCTTTTTTGGTAAATAGATTGTAACTCAAAACAATTGTAGGGAGGTGGAGAGAAAGTCTGTAAGCATTATTGTACAAAAGTAAAAAATTACATTTAATGAATAGTGCAATTGATAAAGAAAATATCCACATGGCAAAACTGGATTATCTACACAGTAGTATCATATGTGTATTATCCACACAATAATGGGATTTCTTCGCAGTTGTTGTCAATACCGGTATATTGCAACACCACCAGTTCAAGTGGTGGTTATGACATCCAAAGGACAATGCAAAGACAGTGTGTAAATGAACACTTTTTTGAGATTTGATTCAGCTGTTTGTTGTTTCTCTGTCTATGTTCAGGGGAGCTCCCAGCCTCTCCTCTCTCATGTGGCTCTGGCTGTGGCCAGTAAACTCACCTCAGCTCTCTTCAGTGCTGCAAGGTGTGTATGTGTAAAACCAAGCTTCCATGATTGTATAAGCAAGATTATTGCCATTGATTAACAGCAGTTTTACCAAAACATACAGCAATTAAGACACACCACCAGTCAACAAGTAATAATATCAAAGGTGTGAGATCAAACTAACCCCTTTTAATGACAACCGGGTTTGTCAAGTGTTTCAGTGCATCTGTGATTTTGTTTCCTCCAGCACTGTTGACAGTCATCTGCTGCTTTAACAGCACAAAGCAGCCCAATCAATACTTTGAATTATCGCTTGTTCTCTTCTCAAAGCCAGCTTAATCCATATAGAAGGGCAGTTCCTCTTCATCCTCAGAGTCTCCTTTCACTCTTTTTCTACTGTATCTGAAGTGTATGTTGTCTGTTGCTTCCTCTCCTGTATAAACTTTTCTTTTACTTCACATCATCTCATTTGTTTCCTGCTCACTCTCTTTCTTACTTGTTTTCACTGAGTCTTTACTCTCTCTTGCTTTGCTCCTCTCAGTGGATGGTTAGGTTGGCACAAAAACAAGAATGAAGAGGAGGCTGTTCAGAAACACAAGCCCAAGGTGGAGCCTGCAACACCATTGGGGATCAGGTACCAACCGTGATATCTCAGCACACATATCCCCGTTGTCTTCTATTTCTATTGGCAGCATGAAGCTTGTTTTATCCTCATCACTCTCAAATCAAACCTCTCTCCTACAGATTTGGTCTCCCAGATTCGCGGCGTCACGGGGAGTCCATCTGTCTGTCCCCGTGCAACACACTGGCTGGAGTTACAGACGACTTTGGACGAATCACACTGCTGGACTTGGCCAGGGGCATTTGCATTCGCATGTGGAAAGGTGAGGATAAAGTAGAGAGAAAAGACCTTATTTTTTTATTCTATACCCCGTATAGAATTGAGCAGGTTAAATGCAGAGCCCTGCTAAGATATAGAGCTTTTATATCCATCTTGTATATTCCCTTTCTCTTCTCTCTATTGAGAGATGATAGAGATGAAAGTTAGAAATGAATTTAATTGCAGGTTACCGAGATGCTCAGTTGGGTTGGCTGCAGGTTCCAGAGGAGCGAGGCGATCGGGAGTTCTCCCCCTCCTCTACCGTCCCTAGACGCCATGCTCTGTTCCTGGTTATCTATGCCCCACGCAGGGGAATCCTTGAGGTGTGGGCGATGCAGCAGGGGCCTCGCATCGGAGCCTTCACCGTGGGCAAACACTGCAGGTATAAGCAATGCAACTATAAAATACAGGTTTTAACTTGCAGCTGATCCTTCACAAAAAAGCCACACCTGTGAAAAATGTTCAGCATTTCTTTGTCACTTTGGACTGTTGGTTATACAAAAGAAATTATCTGAAGACGTCACTCTGAGTAACTGCGATGTGCTTTTTCACAGTTTCACTGATATTTGACTGAAAATAATGGTGTGCGTGCGTGTGTGCGTGCGTGCAGGTTGCTTTATGCTGGCTACCGTCTGATGGGGGTGAATAGCGTGACCAGTCAGGGCTGGCAGCTCCACACCCAGCAGGTGTGTCTGCTGGATCCCATCACAGGAGCATTGAGGACAGTTAACATACCCTTCCACCTGGCCCTCAGGTTGGTACACAGACAGAAAGACACACACATGCATATTAACCTCAAAGATAATGTAAATCAACATGTTATAGCTCAATTATTTAAGCCATATAAAATTACTCAGTGTTTTTGTCGGGACTGTTGCAAATTTACACACACACACACTAAATGCTAAACCATGTTTAAGATCCCATTTTATAGAAATTAAGATTTCCTGTCTTCTCTGAGAAAGTGCTAGGTGCTGTGTAAATACTGTAAAAGTATCAAAATGGTAAATTCCCAAGGGACCAGGAAATGGGCCAGACGGTTCCTGGTACTTGGTCCAACACTGAACCAAATCATAGTCTTCAGTGTAGTCTAGAATTAAGAAATAGGCTCGAAGAACATCACTGGAGAGGTGCAGAGTCTGATACAAAGGAGTTTACTGGGTAGCAACACCAGCAAATGGTGAGTTCGGTCCAGAAAGCGAACTAAACATGTTGTCTCTGCACTCCTGCTTTTATGCTGAAGGGTGTCCACCTATTTCTTAAACATCACCCCTGAGGGTCAATTCTTTTTTAATATTTTCTTTTAATTGAAGAAATAAAAGTCAGCAGGACATGCTTCTTGCTTCTTGCACTATACACTTTTGTTTTTAAAGCAAAAAGAAAACATTAGAGACAAAGACTAAAAAAAAAAAAGAAAAGAAAAGAAAAACACTAACAGAACACAGTACGAAACCCAGAACAAATCCAAAAAACGATGAGTCTGTGTAGTGGAGAGCCAGGGGGAGTTACAGTACTGGCTAATCTTTTACATGAAATCTGCTCTATATGGGCTAATCTCATATCTTGAGTCTCAAAAAAAATGTTAGTTTTTCCATTACAAAAATATCATGCATCACATTAAACCAGTCAGTTAATGTCGGTGAGCCTTGGCTCAGCCATTTTTTGGTGATGGCTTTTTTACTAGCAACCAACATTACTCTGAACAAGTAGGCCTTGGAGAAGCCAATAATCTGTTGTGGCATCATACCTAAGTACAAGACCTGGAAGCAAAAGTCAATCTTAACTTTCAGAACCTTTTCCATGCTATCTCTGACTGTCTCCCAGTAGTGGGCAATCCCAATGTAATCCCAAAACACATGATAATGATTCGCTTTCTGAACCCGACAGCCTCTCCAGCATACTGTCTGCCTCAGCCTGGACTGTTGAACCGGTGTTATAAAATACCTGATCATATTTTTCCAACTAAACTCTCGCCAAGACAGTGAATTAGAGGGTCAATTCTAATGGTGGATGACATCGCCGGATTTGCCAATGGCCCTCGTTGTTGGTTGACTTTTTTTTTCGTATCCAACAGCTGCCTCCATTAGCTTTTTACATTGAGTGTCTGACTGTATCATAGCTAAGCTGTAAAGGTACCATTGGTGTCTATACTTTCCTTTTCTGGGTACAATTGGGGGTGCTTGCTCAGGCTTGTGAGATCTGAACAATCAGAGAAGATTTTAAAGAGACAGGCACTTAAATGGAGCGTTTGATCAGAGGGTGAATAAAGGTGATGCAGCAGTAAACCATATGAGAAAAAAAAACAACATCGGACTGAGGGCCGCCGAAGGAAAAAAAATCAGGAAAAAAAACCCAGAAAGAAATCCCATTGTATCCAGTAATGTCCAATAAACACATTTTAATAAATAAATTAGGCTAAACCAGGCAAAACTTGAGAAAACCTTGAGAAACATTGTAATGCACACAAAACCCCTGGGGTTATCTGCCCTCTACAGTCAAATTTGGGATATAACAGTCCTGTGTGCAGGTCATTTCAGAATGTATGTAAGAACTTATTTAAAACAAACAGTCAGTCTCAGGAGCAATTTCAGCTACCAAAGCACCACAGGAAAATCTGCAGAGACAGACAGACAGACAGACAGACAGACAGACACACATACATACATACATACATACGGGGGGTAGAGAGAGAGACTTTTAAAATTGAAGCTTACCAACCAATTCATCATCATCATCATCATCATCATCAATATCTATCATTGCCTGTCATCAATAAGCTTGTCATTAAGTCACACTGAATTTCTGTTACTAGTTCAACATACCTTTTTTTTATTGCCATGGGATTTGTGGTGCTGTTTTCGGTTGGCCACAATTCCTCTGAATCTCTGTCGTTGCGATACGAAGGACAGCATGTAGATGACCATCTGTCAGCCTGGATCTCAGCTTGGATTTGTTGATGGCCATGGTGGAGAAGGTCTTCTCACAAATGTATCTGCTTCCTAATAAAGACACCATTCTGATAGCATGCTGGCGAAGTGCAGGGTATGTGGATGGGGAAAGTCCCCTGTAGAACTCGATGAGGTTCTTGTCACGATATGCTGCCCTGGCCTCGGAGCTCTCCTGCAGGTCGATGAGCTCAAACTGCATTTCTGCAGGATCTTCCTCAGGAAGACATGAGAAAAGATTTTGGAAGAGGTTGAATGACTTCTCGTGGTCTCTGAAGTCGGAGAAGCGGAGGTCAAATTCCTCTCTGAGTTTTTTAATCAGGTTATAGTTGTTGTCTGAACGCAGGAGACGTAAAACATGGCGCCCGTCTGTGTCCGTGTCATCTACCAGTGCCTTGCAGGCAGGAAAATTCGGTTAGATCTCCCTGTTTGAGCTGTCCCTGCTGCAGTTCAAGTTTGTGCTGGAAAGCTTTGACGTTGTCAAATAGTGTGGAAATTAGCTTCCCATGGCCCTGCAGCTTTACATTGAGATCGCTCAGACAAGTATTCAGGTCAACAAGGAGCGCTTGGTCACAGAGCCATTTAGTGTCACTTAACTGTGTCACATCTTGTCCTTTTGACTCCATGAACTCACTTATTTCTTTCCTCAAGTTAAAAAAACACTTCATTGTGGCACCTCTGCTCAGCCACCTGACGGCAGTGAAGTATATGACGTCACCAAAATCTGCCTCTGATTGCTCCAAAAAAGTCTTAAATTGGCGGTGGTTCAGACCCCTGGACTTCAGGAAATTAACTGTCTTCACAACAATGTCCATTTCATGTTTCATTTCAAGCGTTTGAGCAGCGAGTGCCTCTTGGTGTATTATACAGTGATATTTGATTAGTTTCTCACCTCCGTTGTTGGCCACCTTCTCAGAGAGCAGCGACACTGCACCTGTCTTTCTCCAAACCATTGCCGGTGCTCCATCTGTCGTGACACCGACCATAGACGGCAGCTCCACATTGTATGCATCCAGACTGCGACACACAGCATCACAAATGTCTACTCCTCTTGTTCTGTCTTTGATACTCTCCAAGCTTAGCAGCTCCTCGCCTTTTTCAAAGTTCTCCGTGACTGTTCGGATGAAAATCAGCAATTGCGCTGTATTGGAAATTTCTGTGCTTTCATCCAGTGCAATTGAAAAGGCTCCCTTTCCCAGGCCCTCCACACGTTGTCCCAGTTGCTCTTTGAGATTTTTGGCCAAATCCTCGATTCGTTGTGTCACTGTGTCATTCGACAAACTTATGTCACGGAGCTTTGTTTTTTGCTCCGGACATACAATGTCAGCTACTTTCAACATGCAGTCTTGCATAAATTCTCCGTCACTGAACAGCTCACTCCGACGGGCTATTTCTTGAGCTACCACGTAGCTAGCCTGTGTCACAGCTTCACCAGATTTGGCCAGATTTGTGAAAACTGACTGCTGTGCAGTGTAACATCTTTTAAGTTGTTCAAACTTAGTGGTGCGCTCCTCCCTGGTGAATTTGTTGTAGGTTTTATGATTGGTATCATAATGGCATTTTATATTAAAGTCCTTGAGCATTGCATTAACCTGCTTGCAGATCAGGCACATTACTTTATCCGCCCCGTGAGGTACGACAAAGTAAGCGCTTGTCCACCTATCTTGGAACCGCCTTTTCTCCTCGCTGACACAACGATTTTTCTCGAGGGGCCAGGCTCCGGCTCCCGCTCCAACTCCATCGTCACAGCTGCGGTCACAGTCTCCTCCCTTCCCCGAGGCAGAGAGAGTTAAGCAAGTGGGAGATGCCGTCAGCACCCCAGCGGTGAAAAAAAAACATCGCACTGTGGACCTCTGGGAGTGAGGTCACATGAGGTCTAAACCACACCTGTAATTGCCGCTTATCCCCATAAGTGTCACTAAAGACCATCAAACAGAGATTCATCCTTTGAAAGCAATGTACAGTTGGATTTAAACTGTCAACTGTAATTCATTGCGGGTCGCCAGAAATGTTTCTGTGGGCCGCCATTGGCTCGCGGGCTGCACTTTGAGAACCTATGTTTTAAGGGGAGGAAATCTACTCGCAACTGCACTGGTTATCAATTACTGTTATAACCAAGGTTTTCAACCAGAGGAATACCCTGTCTCCAGTCAAGCTGTTAAAGATAGCAACCCACCCAAACCTCATTGTTCTGTATTGTCTTCATTTCAGTGACAAGAAGAGTGAGCGAGCCAAAGATATACACCTGTTTAAGAAATTGACTACTCTACTCAGGAGCAGAGAGGTGGAGCCTGGTAAGAGAGACAAGAGCTTAGATGAGATGAGAGAGGTGTGAATCTGTGTATTCCTGTTTGTTTTTATTAATCTTTTCTCTCAGATATTTTAGAGAGTGAAGCTAAAAGTGTGCTGCTGGACATCAAACACCCTGCCATTAAGAAGCAGGTATGACCAAAGATACAGTACAAATGACCTTACAATAACGGAGAGGCACATTATCTTTAGCACCCAACACCCAAATTTCTAAGTGCAGTCTTTACACTTCCTTTTAGGCATTAGAGTCCCTGCTGTCAAATAAGAATCCTCCTGTCTCTTGTCTCACAAACGTCACATGCTCATTATATGACACTCTGAAGCAACAAGGTAAAGTACCAGCTTATTATTAAGAAGAAAACAGATTGTTCTGTTCTAAGATGTCATATTAAGACCAAAGTGCCATGAACTGATTTCAAAATAATTTGCTGGGTAAATGACTGAAATGTGAAATGCTACACATGTACATGGTCTTTATTTATGCGTTGGTATTTGTGCATTAGACCCTGAGGAAGTGGATGATGCATTACTTCAGTTCTGCTCCTCGCAGCTGAAACTGCTTCAGCTCTATACTGGCATCCAGAACCTTCACTCTGCTGCAGACACAGAGGCCTGCTCAACAAATGTGAGATGAAACACACATGTACACATGCAGAAAACGTGTTAAGGTTACTCTCATTAGCATGTTTCCAGGTAATAGTAATGAGATTTGTGGTAACTGTTTTTAACATTCCTTTGAAAAGACATGATGAGCGCACGTTCAGCACAGACATTAAAGTGGCTGTGCTGAACATGCACTCTCTTTTAAATAAATCTTTTATCATAAATGATGTAATTTTTAGACCTCTAGCTTAGCTAGACAGCATTCTCCTTACAGAGACATGGCTTGGCACTGATGCACCTGTTGTTTTCACTGAGGCTTCCCCACCAAATTTTAACTTTTTATTTTCTACAAGAGGGGGACAAAAAGGAGGTGGAACTGCTTCAATCACCAAAAACACCATGTTGTCAAATGAAGTCTTTTTTAACAAATATGTATAATTTGAATACCATAACTTTGTTTTTAGCAGCCCACCCATCCTCTGTATGACAGTCTACAGACCACCCCGCCATTCCACCTCTTTTAACAGTGAATTCTCAGAGCTACTGTCAATAACCCATAGCAATTACAACAGAATATCAATAACTGGTGATTTTAATTTACACTTAGATAATTCCTCAGATCCTATGTCGAGAGCATTTTTAAACCTCTTACATTGCCTAGATTTTAATCAACATGTCACTTAGCCGACCCACAGCAGGGGGCGCACCCTGGACCTGGTCACAACCTATGGCCTGTCCATTGGTGCACCCTCTGTTGTGTACCTGGCTGTGTCTGACCACTTTTGTGTGTTTTTTACAATCACCAATTTTAACCAACGGGAGGCCCCAGCGAGAACAGTGAGGAAATGCTACCTAACTTCTGAAGTGGCTGCAAATTTTATCCGGATTTTATAGAGCACTCCTGCAGAAATTTTACCAACACCGTGTGATTTTATTGTTGACAATTTTAACCATAACATAAAATCAGCACTGGACTCTGTGACTCCACTTTTAATAAAAAACATTACTACAAGACCTACACCCCCGTGGAGGAATACAGAAATTAAAACTAAAGAGAAACTGCAGGAGTGCTGAGAGGAGATGGAGAAAAACAAAATTAACAGTTCACTATGAAATTTTACGTGGACACCTCAAAACCTAAAATAACGCAGTCAAACAGTCAAGAATCTCCCATTTCCAAAAAATCATTAACGAACATAGAAACAGCCAAAAATTCCTCTTCTCCACAATTGAACTTTTAACAAACACAAATTTTAATAAATCCTCTAAAACACCAGGTGACGCCCTCTGCGAGGACTTTGCAGACCACTTCAGAAGTAAAATCAATGACATCAGATCAAGTGTTTACCTCAACAGATTTTAAATGTCTACACAGCTGGATCATTGATTTTACCTGAGGAAACACTGGAGAGTTTTGCCCTGGTTGATGCGAGGACACTTGGTCGAGTGTTCTCCCAAGTAAAGCCCACAACCTGCCTATTAGACCCAATTCCCACACCATTTTTTAAAACACTTTGTGGATTCTTTGAGGATCAGCTGTTATACATGGTGAATTGCTCTCTTCAGACGGGTGTCTTCCCCGCCTCCTTTAAAACGGCGGTGGTGAAGCCCCTCCTGAAGAAGAGCAACTTGGATCCCAACATCTTTGATAACTATCGGCCTGTATCCAACTTACCGTTTTTAAGTAAAATTTTAGAAAAAAACTTGTTTTTAATCAAGTAAATGATTTTTTAATCGCAAACAGCATTTTAGAGAAGTATCAGTCTGGCTTTAGGACGAACCACAGTACCGAGACAGCCCTTTTAAAGATTTTAAATGACATCAGGTGCAACAGGTACAGTAGACATCACATTTTATTAAATAGACTGAAGAACCTGGTCGGCCTCTCTGGTATTGTCCTTAACTGGTTCGTCTCTTACAAAGAAGTGTCGATCTGTGAGGTAAGTATGGATACATGTTCCTCAGAAACCCACTAAATAAAGTGTGGGGTTCACCAAGGGTCAATTTTAGGTCCAACTCTTTTTAATCTGTACATGCTTCCCCTTGGGGATGTCATCAGGAGGCACGGCATCAGCTTTCATAGTTATGCTGATGATACGCAACTGTACATTGCTGTGTCTCCTGATGACACAGGGCCCATTGATGTCCTTTTTAACTGCATTTTAGATATCAAGACATGGATGGCAGCTAATTTACTACAGCTCAACCAGGACAAAACAGAGGTTTTACTCATTGGTCCTGAAGGCCAGAAAGAGAAACTTTTATCTAAGTTAAAGGATTTTAAACCATCACAATCTGTAAAAAAAATCTGGGTGTGATTTTTGACTCTGAGCTCAGTTTTATTCCACACATCAAAAATATAATAAGCCGGAGAGCCTCAGGGTCGCGGAGACTGTTGAGGTTTTTAAAAAGAGGCTCAAGACGCACCTTTTTAACCAGGCTTTTACTTTATTTTTTATTTATTTTTATTTTTTTATTCTTTCTAATTCCTTTTTACTGTTTTTAATCTCTCACGTTTTTAGCCTCTCTGCTTTTATGTTGAAGTCCTCAGTGTTTTTAGCCCTTATGCTTCTTGCTTTATTTTACTGTTTTTTAGACTGTCAGTTTTTAATCTCCTGTGTTTCCTCACGGGGGCCTGCCAGACTGGGAGTTGTCTCTGGTCTGGCCGTTGGTGGTGCTGTCTCTTGGGCCGTTTCGACCCGGGGGCCTAGAGGGCTCCGCACCGTGGTGTGGGGCCTCCTGTCTGCCCGGGTTGGGGTGGTCCCTGTGGCGGGACTCCCTGCGGCCTTGGACCGGGATCGCTCTCAGGGTGTTTTATTTGCTGTTTCTCTTTTCTGCTGTTGTTTTTAATTTCTGTCAGGCACTTTGAGCTACTCCTCTGTATGAAAAGCGCCATACAAATAAACATTGATTGATAAAGCCACCAATTGGGTCAGTGTTGTTGCTTGTTCTTTATTATTCCTCAGAATGCCACAATCAACACTCATGTGTTTTCACCGTGCAGGACTCCCTCGATGGCATAGAGGAGGATCTGTCCCGTGTTGGCCCGACCTTGCAACGCTACTCAAAGCTCACCTTGAGACCAAATGTTTCCTTTGCCCAGGATTCGCCTGACTCACCACTGCCTGCTCAGGTCTTTCTCTCCCAGATGGAGTGCACTGAGGAGGGGGAGTTGAGGGTGATCCGTGGGTCAGAAACTGAATGGCATCAGTTAGGTATGACAAAGTTACATGCTTTAAAATTTACACAGTCACTATACCATGACACACTAAAAAATGTAAGATGTTATCTATAGCATTTTATTAATCTCAGGTATCAAATTAATTGATACATGTTGGGCAGTGTCAGTATTTTAGCCACAGATGGAATTCTGCTTGTAGGATTTACACAATGAGGACTGTGAAGGAAGAAGGAAACGCAAACAAACACTTCATATACAGAAATTTCAGTGACATCAGACATAGAGGGAGTAAATCACACAAATCCAGATTGAGGACTCTTTTGTGTGTCCTCTGCAGGGAACTTTATGTTCTGGGGTTGTCTGTGTGGAAAAAGCCCACATCATAAAGTGTGTGACACTCTGCAGCAGGCTGGCATCAGTCCACAGCAGCTACTGGTAAGATGGAGGACAAGACTGATTTATGGAATGGTTTGAAATTAAGTTAAGGATGTGGTTAATACATGAAAATGTCTAGAGGAAAATAGGAAATTAAACAGCTGATTCATTGTCACAAATTGGTTGACAGATGTCATAATAATATGTAGTTTTTATTTCATATTCAAAAATGTTTTGCTGATCAGTGTTTCCTAAAGCCATCTTCAAGATGTGATCCTCAAATGACTTGTTTTGTCCACATCCCAAAGATATTCAGTTTACTGTATAGAGGAGTAAAGAAAACATATTCACTTTCCTTTTTTAGAAAATTACTCAAACTGATTGAATGATAAGCAAAATAGTTGGCATTGTATAGATGACAATTAATCAAATAATTGCGGCTTTAGCTTTTATTAGTACCATCTTCCTAAATACATGTGTTTTTCTCTAATGTTGTTGTTGTTTTAACCCCCTTCTCTCCGCCTTTCAGTCTCTGTTGTTAAGTGTGTGGCTGCAAAGAGAGAAAGAGGTGCTACAGAAACCAGAGGAAACTGTCAGAAACTTACACACACTACTCATCGCCCTCAGCAACATGAATGGTACCTGTGTGTGTCCAGTGTGTGCTGACTTCTTGCCCAAGTGTCTGTCAACCCATCACGAGTAATGAAAATGAGAGGAGAGGAGTTACCACTTCTTCTTCTTCCTGCCCTCTAGGTGCAGTTGAGGAGTCATGGGACCCCCAGTCTGTCTCCCCTTGGTGGCAGCAAGTTCGCAGCATATGCATCCAGTCCCACAATGCTGCTGCTGCTCTGCTGGCTGCCTTTGTTGCTCACCGTGGTGTCAAGGCTTGCATCACAAGTCGGGCTGACAGCCAGGTAAATGAGTCCCATTCGGACTCACATGCGCACACACACACGCACATGTACACACATGAGCGCAGTAAGCAGCAAGAGTCATGCAAAAGGAAATTATGAAAAACGTGAATTGTTTTTATGAATGACATTTAATTACATTTGCTACATGAATGGGCGAATACCTCACCTTGAATTTACAGTACTACAGCAATACAATTCTTCCTCTACCACTCAAAATGTCAGCCACTTACAACACAGTCATGACTCCGCCTATTTTGTGTTCTGTTCAGTTGCAGTCAGAGTGGGAGGCAGTGTCCCTAGAGCTGGAGCAGTGGGTCGTGTGTGTGCGCCAGCTAGAGGATGTGTTGGTGCTACAGACTCTGCTGTTGGTGCTTCCTCAGGGAGCAGCAGGGGGTGCTGCAAGACAGTGCTCCATCAAAACACTGCTGGAGGGAGGCACAGGTAATGCTTAGCAGAAGTTGGCATTTTTACATTTTTTTTTTCAAATGAGCCCTCTAAAGTCTTGGACTTTCTAATTGTATTTTTTTCTTGATCCTGGATGTGGCAACATAAGACAGATTCTCATTCTTTGTCTTTGTCATTGTTTTGATTTTACATCTATCTATGAAGGTGGTATCGCTGACAGTGTCTCTAAGTGGGTGTTCAGGCAAAACTTGGCCCCTGAGAGACTGAAGGAAATTCTCCAAAAGAAAGAAGACAAGGAGGAAGATGATAAACTCGAGCAGAAGGCTGGAGATGAACTAAAAGAGCACGAGGGGAAGTGCCAGGAGGACAGGGACAGGACAGCAGGTCAGAACTAAGAAATATGTAGCTGCAGGAAGGAAGTCAAAAACTCTAACAGTTCTTTACCTAAGTAATATAATGACTGCTGCAGTGCATACTATATATAACCTCTTTACCCTCGAAGCTTGAAATTAAATCCACAATGTCCTCTGTGTTTTCCAGAGCTGTTGATAGCAGTATGCCAGCGGTTCCCACACTCCCTCTCACCTGACCTGCTCTTCGCCCACTGCTGCTGGGAATATGTAGTGCAGTGGAACAAAGACCCTGAGGTAAACATTCACTCATCGTATACAAACATAGAGAGATATTTTTTGTGTTTTGGCAAGGACATATAGAACCGAGAAAAACACTCTCTGTGCTGTGTGCATTAATAACATAATGAGCCTACTTGATATTTTTATACTCATGCTACAGATACATCACCTGCAACCTCTGTAGTATCAGTACTATGTGCAACGAGTTAGCATACAGCCCTGATATTTATTTAAGCCTTCATCATTTTTAAGTAAAACTTGCATGTTGTGCAGCTGTATGTTTTCAAACAGGGAAGAAAACCCTGTCTTTGCATTTCTTGTAATCAAGTTCTGTTTTTTTTCTTGTAATCAAGTTCTGTTTTTTATAAAAACCCAGTGTAACCCAATATACACTAGGACGATACATATCGTCCTAGTGTATATTATCACTACTTTTCAAAGGCACGGGCAAGGAAAGACACATTTTCAAATAACCAAGAAAAAGGATAACACAGAAACAGTGGCTGAACTCACACTTGCTTCTCTTCTCAGGAGGGTGGACACTTGTGCTGGGCTGTGGAACATTTGAGGCTGGTCTCCAGTCCACATATCCAATTAGGTGAGGGGCTCAGTGGCTTTTTTTCTTTACATACTTTATATTTTATATTGTTATTTATATAATAATATGTCTAATCTACTGTACATCATAATATGTTGTGGAAAATGGTGTACGTTTCTTCAGATATGTACCAAATACGTCATGTCAGGTACACCAGTTATGTCAGGTATGAAAAGTGTTTGTGACTTTCTCAGTGAACCTTCTTCACAGGTATTTGTACAATGATGTGGAGTACATTCATCGTCAAGCGTCTGTCAGCAGCAGCCTACCTCATGGAGAAGGTAAGTCATGCAGTGACAGTACATTGTCCACCTGAGAGAAGGTGTTGTTAAGTCTGTGAGGCAGTACAGTGTATAAACTGTTTATGCTTCTCTTTTCTAGGTGGGGAAAGCACCCAAAGATCGCTTATGTCGACGGGTTAGTATTTGTTTTGGTATAAATTCTTAAACATCATTGTTGATACAAATATATGATAACAGCTTTGATTTCAGGTTCAATATTATTTTAAATGTAGACTATTGCAAAGAAAGTATTAAGCTGTTAAGGATGTGTGTTCATTTGTGCAGGATGTCGGGATGGGGGACAAAGCTATGACGTTTTTCCTTGGCTGCTGTGTCCAGCTGCTGCAGATCCTCATGGAGGTGACTGGAGTATTGGTTAAAAATCAGTGCCATTTATATTTTATAAATTACCATGTAAGTAACAACATTTCTTTAAAAAGCATGGAGAAACAGATCACTACTTGCACCACCACTACTAACTACACCAGTGCTTGATATGCATCTGATTTATTAGCTAGTTAGCTTTCTTAAAGATCTCCTCCTGTCTTAGGACAGAAAAATAGAAAATAGCATAGCTAATAGTTAACACCTTGTTATAATTCTTAAAATTACACCATCTCATTCTTCCTCATTGAGAAAAGTTTAGAAATTTTAAAAGTTTAACTGGCGGACGTAACACATCTTTCTTGTTTACACACTCTAAGTTGCAAAAAAGCCTGCTGGTCCAGACACTTGGATTTAAAGTCAGCATAGAATCTTTACTTCAGACCCTGTGCATACATCATTCTACAAGGTGAAGCATAACATTTAAACTGAAGTAACAATAAGCCAAATAAAGTTGACTGTAGGGGACTTGTGGAGTGTCTGCATGTGCTTTGTTCTGAACTCTACTGTGTTAACTGTGCACTTAAATGTGAGTTGTGAATAGGTTCTTTAGAAGCACACAGCCCTTTGTCGTCATTGTCTCCTCTGTTCCGTTTTCATGCAGGCGGACTCTGCAGTGGAGGAGGTTTCTGCTCCGGAGTTGTCTGTGGAGGAGGTGTGGTGTGGGGCGGACGGCCCTGCATCCATAGCTGAACTTGCCCTGGAGCAGAGAGGCGTGCACTATCCCCTGGTGCAACACCACTGCCTGTTAGCCTCCCTGCTACATGCTACTATGACTTTCAGTCAGAAGGTCAAACCACTCAGTCTGTTCGACAGCAAGGTGAGGAGACACACTCACATTTCAGAGCTGTTGTTATCATGAAAGATACATTGTAGTCACAATTTATTTATACACCAACATGTGTGTGTTCATTCCAGGGTAAGAATGCTTTCTTCAGAGATCTGACAACCATCCAGCTAATGCCCAGTGGAGACATGGACCCAGGCCTGGTCTCACTACGACAAGAGGTGAGAGATGGACTATTGTCAATTTCTTTTTTTGATACTTATATTTTATATTAGTTTTTATGTCAGAATGATCGAACATAACAACATCACAGTACATTCTTATGTTACATAACAAAGCCAGGCAACTGGATCACTCGAGGACCCCACCCACAACCTCTAACCAGTTAGAGGTTATGGTGGGTCTGACTGCAGTCTTCGCGGGTGATTGCTTTTTTTGCTGCTGCAGGTTTTCACAATATTCTCCCAAAAAGACTGTAGTCCTGGGCAACTCCAAAAGATGTGGTAGTGGTTTGCCTCATCATTCTCACACTTTCTCCAGCATGTGTGAACCGTTGTTATTGAATATGTTTTCATTTTAGGTGTTACAAAAAAACGAACAAGATTCTTCCACAGAATTCACGCCATTACATTGAACAAGAAGTAGAAAAAACCGCATCACACATATTATCCCATTGTTCACAGGATATTTTGTCATTTAATTCTCTCTCCCATCTCTCCTTAATGTATGTTGTAGTATTATCTCTGCTTTTTGCAATGCCTTGGAAAAGCCTTGAAATAACAGATTTACAGGTACCATTATATGCCCTAATTATTAGTTGTATTATTTTGTTTGATTCTACGGTTTCATTTTCCCGGAGTTCTTTCATAAAACATTGACATACTTGTAAATATCTGAAAAAATCATAATTTTCTAAATTGTATTTTTCTCTCAGTGCTTGAAAACTTTATAGCATATTTTTTTCCATTATATTACAATAAGCAGTCATACCTTTATTTGTCCAGTACTTAAACCTAGAGTCCATATCATTTGGTTTAAAATCTGTGTTATGTTCAACCCATCTGATTTTTTTCAATTGGTTCCACAACTTGAATTGCTTCACAACCCCGAACCACGTATGTAATGTAAAAGAGACAAATGGGCTCAAATGTTCTTGAAGGTTTGTCATTAATTTGTAATCACCAATCATTGCTTGTATGGGGATGCCTCTGCATTCCCTTTCCATGTCCTTCCATTTTGCCTCGTATCCACTGTCACACCAGAGGACCACATATTTTAACTGGGCCAAATGGTAATAATCCCTGAGATTAGGGAGAGACATACCACCTCTTTCCTTATTAATAGTCAATGTGCTGTATCTAATCCTTGGTTTTTTCCCTCTCCAAATAAAACGTGAAATTTGCTTGTCCCATTCCTGAAATTGACTGGTTGGAATTTTAATTGGTAGTGACATAAACAGTTATAATAGTTTAGGTAAAATAGTCAATTTTATAATGTCGATTCTTGCACTGAAGCTTAGTAGAAAAGCTGACCAATTACCAAGATCTTATTTAATTTTTTTGTTTACATTTTAAGTTTTTTTTTTTGTACAAATCACTAGGACAGTGTGTCAACCCAATTCCCAAATATTTAATTACTTTTTGAGACCAATAAATTGGTATTCTGTGTTTGAGCTCTGGTGATGGGATATAATTAAACGTTAATATTTGTGTTTTCTGTATCTTGAGTGTATAACCCGAATATGTGCCAAATACATCAAGGAGATCTAAAAGGATAGGAAGGCATTTTTCTGGGTTATTAATATAAAGCAGGACATCATCTGCGTACATCGCTATTTTATGTTCTATATTATCAATCAGAATTCCCTGTATGTTACAGTTTTCTCTTATTGCCTGTGCCAAAGGTTCCAAGTACAACGCAAAAAGGGCTGGCGATGAAGGGAATCCCTGACGTGTGGACCTTTCCAGATTTATGCGATCAGTGAGGGTTCCGTTTATCCTAATTCTAGCTGTGGGGGCAGTGTATAATGTTTTAAAATTGTTAATAGCTTTTTCATTGAAACCAAATCTTTTCAAAACTAAAAATAAATATTCCCAACAAACACAATCAAAAGCTTTCTCCGCATCTAGGCTTGCCAGCAATGCATTTGTTTTATTTTTTTTAATGTTCTGTATTATGTGAAGAGAGCGTCTGATATTATAATGTGTTTGACGCCCCCTGATAAAACCAGTTTGGTCATCACTATCAATTAATTCTGGCATAAATGAGTCTAATCTTCGGGACATGATTGATGCATATAGTTTATAGTCCTGGTTTAGAACTGAGATTGGCCATTATGAACTACAAAACGTTTTATTCTTTCCCTCCTTGGGGATAACAGAAATGATCGCCTCACTCCATGAGGGTGGAGATGACTTGTTTTCTAATGTCCAATTAAAGGAGTTAAGAAGTATTGGATTCAACTCTTCTCTAAACATTTTGTACCATTCAGCTGGTAGTCCATTGCTTCCTGGTGTCTTATTATTTTTAAGTTTATTCAGTGCTGTTTCCAGTTCTTTTTCTGTATCTGTGTAATCTGTGTATTGTGATGATCTCCGATTGTAGGTAGATCTAGGGAGTCTAGAAAGGTTATTATTTTTTCTTTAGTTTCTAGCACTGGCTGCGAGTATAGGTTCTTATAATACGACTGAAAAGCAGCATCTATTTCCTCTAAGTCATGGTATATTTGTCCTGTTTTAGTGTCCAATAATTTATATTCTGATTGGGAAATTTGTTTTTTGCGCATTTTCTTTGCTAGTAATTTTGTAGCCTTAGGACCCACCATAGTATGACTGTTTTAAGAACTTGTGTTTTTTCTCGAGTTCCTCTTTATAGATATTCGATATCTGATTTCTAATTTCTTTAATTTTTGGCAGAGTTTGGAGGTCTTGGTTTCTGCAGTGTTGCCTTTCCAGTTCTTTTAAACTGTCCTCAAGCTGTTTCAATTTATTTTCTTTTGCTTTCTTGATTGCCATACTGAGGGATATAAATTTACCCCTGACAACAGCCTTTAAGTTATCCCATAGTATATTTGGATTCACTTCCCCATTGTCATTATGCTCAAGAAAGGTCTTAATTTCAGATTTTGCATCTTGTATGACTGTTTTGTCATTAAACAGACTTGTATTCAGTCTCCAAATAGTTTTCTTCGGTCTACTGTCTAAATATAATTTCAATTAAAACTGCAAGCAGTGATGAACGGGCCCTCGCAGTCCGCGCGCGTCAGCCTGAGGCTCACCTGTTACTTTCATGTGATGCTGGGGAGAAAACAGACAGTAAACGTCATGTCAATCGGATGATGTTTGTCTGACTTCCTGTGTCCCGTGAGTGGCACTATGGATACGACTCAGTTTTGATGCAGAGATATATTCAGGGCGACTCCCTCTACATTCCTGAGAGATTTGGCGCAGATTGGTCATTGTATGGTGAAGTTATGAGGACTTGATGCTTTATGGCGAAGGATTTAAATGGATGGCACCACCACGGCCAGCAGATGTGTCAGGCTGCAACGCCATCGGATTGCACGCTCACCTGTTACTTCCATGTCATGCTGTGGAGAAAGCAAGCGGTAAATGTCATGTCAATCGGATGATGTTTGTCTGACTTCCTGTGTCCAGTGGGTGGCGCTATGATTGTGAAACAGTTTTGATGCACAGATATATTCAGGGCGACTCCCTCTACATTCTCCAGAGATTTGGTGTAGAAGGGGAATTGTGTGTTGAAGTTACCAGGACTTAATGCCTAATGGCGAAGGATTTAAATTGACCGCCCCACCATGGGCAGCAGGTATGACGTAGGCGAAAGCTTTGAACAGGTTTTCATCTATTAGGTCTGTGGATGATACTGAGTGACTGTGAAGTCTGTTGTGTTAAATCTATAGGAGGGTGTCATTACAGTGCTAGGATTGGAAATATTTCAAAATGGCGGCCACAATCAAAAGACGTATTCCGGGCAACACCGTCTACATGAATATGCCTTATGGTGTAGATTAGAAAGTGTATGTTGAAGTTATAAAGCCTTGATGCTTCACGGCGAAGGAAAAAAATGGTTTCCACCGCCACACCCACCAAGTATGACGTAGCGGAAAGATTTCCAAAACTTTTCATCTTGAAGGCATGAAGACGATGCTCAGTGAATGTGAAGATGAATCTGATGAATCTGTGTACCTAATTTCGTTCATGTATGCACATGCAGGATGCGGGGCATCACACTAGGGGGCGCTACAGAGCGTGCAGGACACGACCACGCCCAATGACAACACAGATCTATTCAGGGCGACTCCCTCTACATTCCTGTGAGTTTGGCCGAGATTGGAAATGGTATGAAGAAGTTATGAGGACTTGATGCTTTACGGCGAAGGTTTTGAATTGACCGCTCCACCGTGGCCAGCAGGTATGACCTAGGATCTTCAAGGTCAGAGGATGATACTGAGTGACTGTGAAGTCGGTGGTGTTACGTCTGTAGGAGGAGATCATTTAAGTACGAAGATTGGCAATATTTCAAAATTGCGGCCAAAAGCAAAATGGCCGATTTAGTATTGATGCGGAGATGTATTCGGGGAGACAGCCTCTACACTTATGAGCAGTTTGGTGTGGGTAGGAAATTGTGTGTTGAAGTTATAAAGCCGGGATGCTCGAAGGCATGAAGAAGATAACTGAGTTAATTTGAAAGCTGTGGTGTTAAAGCTCTAGGACAAGATCATTTTCAAAGTAGGCATGAATCTGACAAAAATGCTGCCACACATCAAAATGGCAGACTTCCTGTTGGAGTGACGGTATCAGTCCGAAAGGGTTTTTTGTGCGTCTGCTCATGATGAATCTGCATACCTAATTCCGTTCATCTATGCACATGCAGGAGGCGGGGCATCACAATAGGGGGCGCTACAGAGCGTGCAGCAGAGTCCTGCATGGGTCTTATTTTGCAAACCCGTACCCGCCATACTTAGAACCACATCCGATCCGTTTTCCGACAGTAGCACAAATTACATTCCGCATCCAAGCCGACCCACTATAAATTGATACCGACGCCCGACCCACACCCGAAGGAAAATTAGATGGAGGCAATTTTCAAAAATGAAAGTAAGCCAGTGCGGAGAATGGGAGTTCTGGGAGGGCGCAAGCACGCATGAATGAGCTCATATGAAATATAAATGCTTATCCTTTTGAAATGCAGGCAGATTTTTGTAGATGTGTTGCTAATAATAGTATATATATTTTTATTTTTTTGCACCTGACGCCTTGAAAATGGCGACCCGCGCTCTCCAGCCGTCCGACCCGATCCGCACCTGTGTCCGGAACAGTACATTATTTTTCACCCGTTTCATCCAAATTGTGTGGGTCACCCGTCGGGTACCCGCGGGTACCTGAACCCGTGCAGGACTCTGGCGTGCAGGACACGACCACGCCCAATGACAACACAGATCTATTCAGGGCGACTCCCTCTACATTCCTGTGAGATTTGGCCGAGATAGGAAATTGTATGAAGAAGTTATGAGGACTCGATGCTTTACGGCGAAGGATTTGAATTGACCGCTCCACCGCGGCCAGCAGGTATGACGTAGGATAAAGATTTCCATAACTTTTCATCTTCAAGGTCAGAGGATGATACTGAGTGACTGTGAAGTCGGTGGTGTTACGTCTGTAGGAGGAGATAATTTAAGTACGAAGATTGGCAATATTTCAAAATGGCGGCCAAAAGCAAAATGGCCAACTTAGTATTGATGCGGAGATGTATTCAGGGAGACAGCCTCTACATTTATTAGCAGTTTGTTGTGGATAGGAAATTGTATGTTGAAGTTATAAAGCCTTTATGCTCGACGGCGAGGGGAAAAAATGGTTTCCACCGCCCCACCCACTAAAGTTTGGCACAGCTGAACGATTTCCATAACTTTTGTTCTTCAAGGCATGAAGAAGATAACTGAGTTAATTTGAAGACTGTGGTGTTTAAGCTCTAGGACAAGATAATTTTCAAAGTAGGCATGAATTGGACAAAAATGCCACCACACATCAAAATGGGGGACTTCCTGTTGGACTGAGAGTATGGGCCCCCCAGACTTTTTTGTGCGTCTGCTCATGATGAATCTGCGTACCGAATTTCGTTGGTCTACACGCATGTGGAAGGCAGGGAGGAACATTAGGGGGCGCTACAGAGCCTGCAGGTCACAACCATGCCCAGTGACAATGCAGGATCGTAATTTTCGCCGGATGTGACGTATATTCCAAATTTGGTGAGTTTCTGGGTATGTTAAGGCATCCAAAACTGCAGTCAAACTTGGAGAAGAAAATTTCTGTCCTTCCAATTACAATAGCAGAGTAGTAGGTGTAACTTTTGTCTATCGGGTGAAGATCTCTCCAAATGTCAAGTAAGCCCATTTCGTCCAGACCCTTCTTCAGCACTTTAGCTTGAGGAGTTATGTTTCTGTTACTGTTAAATGTGTCTAATTTGCCATTCATTACTGTGTTAAAGTCTCCTGCGCAGATTAGTGTGCCTTGCGATTCTGAACCAATCAGTTCAAGGAGCTTTTTTGTAATGTTTTGATCACTTAATGGAGGTAAGTAAACTGAAATGAGTAATGGTAATGGTGGTGCTGGTAATAATGCTGGTAATAATAATAACAAGCCTATTAATAAAAAAAATTAAATAAAAATAAAACCAAGTTTATAATAAAAAAATAACAAAGGGTTTATGAGACTGCAACCTATAGAGATTAGATTTGAGTTAAATCTGTGTGTATATCAGAGAGCAGTATTTTATATTTTCTGCATTAGGCCTATTTGAAATTATGTAAACAGTACCTAATGAGCTCTATTAGTGTGGTGTGCACATTACTGCCGATGAAAATCTCTGAGCTTTTCCCGGACGCGTGTGGATCGATCTCCGTCCTTTTTGCTCCAGCATGCGCCCTGGGTGAGTTTCTGCTCCCAGTTGATGGTAATTTTTTGCGGCAGGTCGATCTGAAAGCCTCTCTTTCTCATGTCTTCTGTTACTTCTGTTGCGTTGTTATAGAGGCGCGGTCCGTTATCCCAGTGGATCTTCATCCGGGCAGGGTAAGGAGCCTGAAAACGTATCTGCTTTTCTTTAAGTATCTTCTTTATATCCCTGTACTCCCGGAGTCTATTGTTAATTTCTGTGGGGAAATCGTGGGCAAATGTGACTGATTTCCCGTCACGAGTGATTTTCTTTGACCAAGCCGTCTTCAGTATTTTATCCTTGGTGTCATACCTCTTGAAGTTGACGAAGATAGAACTGGAAACTGCTTCATCTTGAGGTTTTGGGCCGCTAGATTGGTGGGCTCGTTGGATTTGTAGATCAGCAGTGCTGTCCAGCGATAGCGCTGTCTTCAGAAAGTTGTCGATAAACGTTAGCATCGAGCTTCCTTCGGTGCTCTCTTTAATGGCGTATATACGAATGTTATTACGGCGTGATCTTCCTTCCAGGTCCGTTACCTTATCTTGAAGCAGTTTTTGCTGTTTCAGTGAATCGAGCAGAGCATCCCTCAGCTCAGTGTTAGTGGTCTCCGTTTCTTCCACTCGTTGCCCTGCTTCAGTTAGTCTTGTACCGTGGTTGCAGACATCGCTGGTAACACTTTAAAGACCTGCGCAGCTGAACTCGGGGAACCACTTCAATGGGTCTTTAACATGAGCCTGCAACTCGGGAGAGTGCCCACCCTCTGGAAGACATCATGCATTGTTCCATTTTCAAAGGAGAACCGGCCCAGCGAGCTGAATGACTTCCGACCGGTGGCACTCACATCACATTTGATGAAGACCCTGGAGCGACTCTTCCTCAGCCTCCTCAGACCCCAGGTACCGCACGTTGAGGACAGCCTTCAGTTCGCCTACCGGGCAGAGGTGGGTGTGTAGGATGCCATCCAGTATCTTCTACACCGAGCCCACTCGCATCTGGACAAGGGAAGCGGCACAGTCAGGATCCTCTTCGTGGACTTTTCGAGTGCCTTTAATACCATCCAGCCCCTTTCACTCCAGGAAAAACTAAACAGAATGCGAGTGGACCCCTGCCTGGTTGCTTGGATTTCCAGCTACCTCACCGACAGATCGCAGTATGTCAGGCTGAAGGACATCAAGTCTGACACTGTGATCAGCAGCATAGGAGCTCCACAGGGGACTGTGCTGTCCCCCCTCCTCTTTACTCTGTAGACAGCGGACTTCTGCTACAACTCTGATACGTGTCACATTCAGAAGTTCGCAGATGACACAGCCATCATGGGGTGTATCAGAGATGATGAAGAGGAGGAATACAGGAGCCTGGTGAGGAACTTTGTTGACTGGTGCCACATGAACAACCTGCAGCTCAACACCTCAAAGACTAAAGAACTGGTCATTGACTTTGGGAGGGACAGACCCAGACCCAGACCTAGACCAGTTCTGTTAGGAGCAGAGGAGGTGGAGGTCGTGGAGACCTACAAATATCTTGGGCTGTGGCTGGACAACAGGCAGGACTGGATGAGCAACACCAAGCAGCTGTATAAGAAGGCTCAGAGCAGGATGTACTTCCTGAGGAGACTGCGATCCTTTAACATCTGCAGGAAGCTCCTGTTCATGCATTTTATAATGGGTGTGTATTGCGTCGGCTAGAGTGGATGACATCATTGCCAGAGTGGAGAGTGGCTTTCGAAGATAGGACAGAAAATTCTCTTCAGCTTTGATCTTGATTTTTTATTTTATATTTACTCATATGTATATTTACATGTACATTTTAAATGTATGTATGTATATTTCTTGCATATATATATATATATATATATTTATCTATATATATATATATATATATATATACACACACACATTATACCTACATATATTATATTGTATTTGGTTTTCTATCTTTATATGGGTGTCGGGTACCTTGGTGTCTCTTCTTTCTTGATCCTCTATATGTAACAGTGCTGTGTGTGACATGGAGCTTCAATTTCCTTGAGGGACCCTCCCAAAAGGATGAATAAAGTTCTCTAAGTCTAAGACTTTGTATCTTTTGATTTGTCTCCGCACTGAAGTTGTGAAACTCCTGCTTGATGTCAATCTTGAAGTCCATTAGATCTCGCTTGAATTCTTTATACATGTTTTGTATGTCTTTACTTAAGTTTTGAATGGCTTGAATAGTCCCGGACTATTGTCAATTTAAGTATTCATCTCATTAGTGAATGCTCAGCTTTTTCTGCAAAATTTTGCCCATTCATCCTTATGGGGATTTTTTCAAATTTCATTCTGCTATAACTTCAGCATACCTTCAGCTATTCAAACCATCAAATATTAAAATGTTCAGCCTTTTCAGCTTTTCAACTTTTCAACTTTTTCAGAAATTCAGCTTTTTCCCCAAAAAATTTAACATTGCCGCAAATGGGAAAATCTTCAAAACTCCTTGACTTTCAACCTCTTCTACTCCCTCAAACCTTGTGCTATAGAAACCATTCAACTATCAAAATGTGCAGCTTTTTACGGACATTATGGCGTTTATTTTTGTCATTTCTACCTTTTATACTTTTGGAAATATTAGGCTTTTTCTGCAAAGTTTTTCCCATTCATCCTTATGGGGAATTTTTCAAATTTCATTCTGCTATAACTTCAGCATACGTTCAGCTATTCAAACCATTCAAATGTTTAAATGTTCAGCTTGTCCAGCTCTTTCAACCCTCTCCTTTTCAGCTTTTCAACTTTTCAACTTTTTCAGAAATTCAGCTTTTTCCGGAAATTTTTTTTACATTGCCGCAGATGGGAAAAGCTTCAAATCGTCTTCAAAACTCATCGCCTTTCAACCTCTTTTTGCTCCTCATACATTGAGCGAGAGACACCATTCAAACTTTAAAGCACTCAGCAGATCTTGAACTATGGGACCTGTATTCAGTTTTTAAAAATCTTGTACGGTCTTGAAATAATCGCAGTTTTAGTTTGAGCGACTTTTAGCCCGTCTTCTGCGTTTATAATGGGTGTGTATTGCGTTGGCGAGAGTGAGTGACATCACCAACTGCCGCACGCCAGAGGGCGGAGCTGCGTCGAAAAAGTGGACAAACTTGTTTTCAGCTTGATTTTGATCCCTCAACTTTTACTTGACATAGACAATACATACATAGAAATGTCGGAAATCTTGTGGGCTTTCAGCTAATGGTCTCATTTCAGATGTGGGACTTATGGTTCTGGATCTAGAAGCCCGAGACCGACAGCAACTCTCAATCCTGTCCCATAAGCCGCAATGTTAATTTTGAGCCGAATTTTCTGGAAATTAGCAGACGGTACCTGATTTGTCTCTCGCTCTCCCGCCCTCATTTTGCACTCTTAAGAAATAAAAACGACATGACCGCTCAGCAACTCCTCCTGTAATTCATTATATAAATATTTTGGTGATAACCCTCACAGTTTGGGAGGCGTTTTCCCATTCATTCCTTATGGGGGACATTTTCGTCTCTGTCTCTGGTCCTGATACAGCATGTCTGCAGCCATTTCAAGCTGTTCCTGCCTTTAACTTTTCACCTTTCAGCCTTTTTTCACCTCTTTAAGCTCTTTTTGCCTTTAACTGTCCTCCTTTTCAGTCTTTTTTCACCTTTTTAATCTCGTTCAGTCCCCATGCTCTGCAACTTTTCTGCCTTTTTCAGTCGTTTTTCACCTTTTTAAGCTCTTTCTGCCTTTCCCTTTGCACCTTTTCAGTCTTTTTTCACCTTTCTAAGCTCTTGCTGCCCCCTTACTCTGCAACTTTTCTGCCTTTTTCAGTCGTTTTTCACCTTTTTAAGCTCTTTCTGCTTTTAACTTTCCGCCTTTTCAGTCTTTTTTCATCTTTTTAATCTCTTTCTGCCCCCATACTCTGCAACTTTTTGGCCTTTTTTAGTATTTTTTCACCTTCTTAAGCTCTTTCTGCCTTTAACTTTCTTCATCACCCGGAAATCGCAATTTCTCTTGTTAAATCATGGATATTGGTGTTGAAACTTGCCTGAAAAGCTGGAGTTTGAAAGTGGCTTATTTTTTTCGCTTTGGCTCTTTTTCCCAACAGGAATACCGCACACAATAGTGCGCGTTCCTAAAGCACGGGATTCTGACTCTGCTCCTGTTGTGACTCTGCTCCTGTGGTGACATCACCACAGGAGCAGAGTCAAACAGGGCACACAGTATTCCGCCCTCCCAAGCAGCGCGCTGATTCGCTAGCACACCGACAATCAGAACGACCATTCAGCTGGCACACAACCAATCAGAGAATCCAATGGCTCAGACGTCTGACGGCATGCTCAATCGGAGCAGCCAACGTCCAAACGGCTCCGAAAGCTTCCAACGCAGCTAAACACACCGAACAGACATGTTCCCGACCTCGTCCGAGTCTCTCCAAACGCTTCAGACGTCCAACAGTTGGGCCCGGGGTGTTCCTGCCTTTAAGCTCTTTCTGCCTTTAACTTTTCACCTTTCAGCCTTTTTTCACCTTTCAGCCTTTTTTCACCTTTCAGCCTTTTTTCACCCTTAAACTCTTACAGCCCTCTTACTCCACAGCCATTTGAGCCTTTTCAGATATTCATCTTTCTGCCTTTTCAACTCCTTCAAACTTTTAACCTCATCTTAAACAATTAAAATGGTCAACTTTTTCAACTCTTTCAGCCCCCTTAAGCTTTTCTGCCCTTTCAACTTTTAAAAATGTCCATCTTTCTGCCTTTTCAACTCCTTCATTCAACATTCAACTTCATGTTCAGCTATCAAAGTTTTCAACTTTTTAAACTCTTCCAGCCCTTTGCAGGTTTTCTGCCTTTTCAGTCTTTTTTCACTTTTTTAAGTTTTTCAGCCCTCTTGCTTCACAGCTTTTCAGATATTCATCTCTCTGCCTTTTCAGCTTCATCATACATTCAGCTTCATTTTCAGCTACAGAAACTGTTCAGCTATCAACATGTTCAACTTTTTAAGCTCTTTCGGCCTTGACCTTTTCAACTTTTTAGCTTTTCGACTTTTCAGCTTTTCGGAAGTACATTCAGCAGATTTCGCTTCAGACTTCAGCAATCACACTGTATTTTCGTAGGAAATGCAAATTTTTCTCGTTCTAGTTATTATTCATCCTACGTCCTTTTTTCTGTCGCTAACTCGCCCCACACCGTGAGCGCACACAAACAAATTATATATCAAAACGTGTGGCTCGATCGGAATCTGGATGCTATTATTTTTCTCTCCGGAATATTAATTTTTCGCGTCGTGAGACTTACGGATTTACAGTTTTTGAATGATCCGCCTCTAACCGACAAGAGTAGCTCTCAACTGCCCTATTCACTCCAATGTAAATCGGGAAGAGGATTTTCAAAACTACGCCCTTTTTTAACTCGCTCTTATTTCCACATTTCTGAAACTAGGGCTACAAAACTTGATGAGTGTGTTCTTTAAGGCCTTTCCCGCGTGATGGTGAAGGAATTTTGCTGATATCATGTTTGGTTTTGGATTAATAGCACCAGTTTGATGTCCTAGATGTGAGGCTGAAATCACTCTGAAATCAGCTGTCTCAGCCACGGTTGCTAGGGCTGTTCGACAACCATCCCCATGGCAACCAGGATCAGCTGGGCCAACAGAGAGAGGGACAGACACACACACACACACACACACACACACACAGACACACACAGACATACAGGGACAGACACACACACAGAGACAGAGACACACAGACAGACACACACACAGAAACAGACAGACACACATACAGACAGACACACACAGAGACAGACACACAGACAGAAAGACATACAGACACACACAGATTCATTAATCAGTTTTCCAGAATATTCATGACTTGCGTCGCAAAAACCTGCGTTAACTTTCCCACAAGGATTGAATGGGACAAGGTCAAAAAAGTTGCAGACACACAGACACACACACACGGATTATCAATCAGCTTTCACGAATATACATTTTTCGCGACGCAAATCCTGAAAAATGTCCCATAAGGAATGAATGGGACAAGGTCAAAGAAGTCGCAGACACACACAGAAACAGAGAGACAGAGAGACACACGCACACACACTCACATGCACACAAACACACACACACACACACACAAAGTGAATGAGACCAGGTGAAAAGATCGAAAGAAAGATTTCAAACATCGACATCTCTGGCATACCTTGACCATTCAGACTTTAAAATGTAGATAAAAGTCTAAATTATCAATGTGGGATTCAACTTTTGCTTTAGCTTTCACAGTTTTTTTTCGTCACGGGGCAAAGCGCACAGCCCACTCTCGCGATTCCCCGGCGGGGAATTGTCTAGTTCTATTTTCTCTTCACTCTTTATGCCTGTTTAATCTTTGTGTCATTTCTACTCCATTGCAGTTCCTTCTCAGGGTGCTGACCAGCTGGGTGCAGGCTATTGATGATTTCTCCAGCCAAGCCCCAGTTACAAGTTCCCCACCTCTACCCTCTTGTGGCCCAAAGGCTGACTGGTGGCCCTCCTTGTGTCTGGAGCTGGGCTCTCTGCTGCAGGTCAACCCAGACATCCTGAGACGGCACATCGTCTGCGAGCTCTATAACCAGGGCCTGGACCTTCGGGCTGAAGAGGTGATAGGGAAACTTTCTTTGTAGCAGACAGTAGCTAAAACTTGGTTGCCACCACTTTTGTTAGACCTTTATTGTCACTGCAGTGCTTCATAATAAGTGTGTCGATCCACATTTTCTCACCCAGGTGATGTTAGAGGTGGAAGATAAGGACGTGCTGGGCTCCCAGCTGCTGGTGCTAACTGGCCAGAGACTGAGCTACTCACTGCTCCACAGCCAGAGCCAGACGCAGTCTGCCATGGAGCTGCTGGCCCGCCTGCCCCCCACCCTCTGCACCTGGCTGAAGGCTATGGTGAGAGACCGAAACTATGTCAACTTATAGACTTTCAGTCACAGGTTCATATGAGACTAGATGCTCTTTTCCATAATGCGTATTTATACCCAGCATTTTCCATTCAGTCTTCCAGTATTAACAGAGGTCCCCTGCATTGCAAATCCTATAAACGATAACATTGCTGGCTGCTGGACCTTACAGAGTGCTGAAAAAACAGTTTACAGTTTTTCCAGAGTCATTTTTAAATTAATAGAGAGAGAGGGGATTCAGATGACAGGTTTGATATGATGGACACATAAAAATAACTATCCAACCTGGATGTGTATATTCATTTTTTTTTTTTTTAAAAACCCAACACAGTTATACCCCATCTGAACAGATCAGAATACAATTTTTATGCTTCATCACCGGTAACAGCTGTGGCCAGAAGTATTACAATTTTCAGTTGTCAGTCCAACTATACAGTGCAAACGGTAACAATATGCAGACCAGGGGAATCCAACCAACGACCTTCTGATAACAAGATTCTGACTTTTACCCCATTATCTCAAAACTTTATGAACTTCTGTCCCTGTCAGATATCTCCATCACACCTCCATTCACAAAATGGGGAAATGATTTGGCCCTGCCTCCTAACCTGACTTCTGGATACAAATAAATAAAAACATGTTTGCCATGACCACTTACCAAATTTACAATTCATACAATATAAACCTATCCACAGAACAACAAGGGAAAATGTTAAAGGAGTCATCACCCGGAAATCGCAATTTCTCTCGTTAAAACATGGATATTGGTGTTGGACCTCAGTTGAAACTTGCCTGAAAAGCTGGAGTTTGAAAGTGGCTCAGTTTTTTCGCTTTGGCTCTTTTTCCGAACAGAAATAGCGCACAAGGGTGCGCATTCCTAAAGCACGAGATTTTGATTCTGCTCCTGTGGTGACGTTACCACAGGAGGCTACTTGCATAAGCTAGCATAAGCATCGGCTCACAGCCGTCCTCAGCCAGACTTTCTGAGTGAGCATGCCGAGTCATTTTCATGCCATACATCGTGATCACCAGCATAAAAACTCAGGTCTTACATGTAAAACATGAGCGTGAAAAGTAAGAAGGAAAAAAAAGAATGTACCATTCAGAGACATCCTGCTGTAAACGTGTCTCTTCCACCGACTCTGCCTCTTCACTCTCCCGTTCGGGTTCCGACTCCGGCTCGTACATAAATGCCTGAATTCCGTAAGGTTCGTCAGTTAGTGTGTGCGACATGACAGGGGGCTGTTTATGTTTTGGAGTCTGTGTGCATGCAGGCCAGCCCCCCATTCCGACTCTGTCCTTCCTGCGGCCAATCAACGTGCCCCTCATTACATATTAATTCAATGCACATCCAGACCAGTCAAAACCTCACATAATTCGCGTGAGAAAGTCGCGGTATGAATAAGTGTCAGAACAAGCTCTATGATTAATTTTTAAGAATTGATTCCAAGCAATCCAAGGGGGGCTGGATACGTAAAAAAACAGGTGATGACTCCTTTAAAAATGGGATTGGCAAATAGATATATGTTCACAATGCACTTTGAGTAGCACAGACAGTTATTATTTTCATGGCACTTTGGCCCACCAACCAGCTCACTCATTCTGCATAACATGCATAACATGTATATATGTATATATATACATGTTATGCATGTTATGCATATATATGTATATATATATATATGTGTGTGTATA
>CAEMYA010000196.1:82289-92289 GCA_903131615.1 Diplodus sargus | reverse complement strand
ACAATGAGAGTGTATATGGACATGTTAAGTGTGACAGAGTGGAAGTGAACCCAAAATGCTTTCTCTTGTTATTTCAACGCTTTAGAGCCTGCAGACTGGAACGCTCAGACTGCAGCTCACACTTGTGTTGCATTACATTCTCTAAATATTGACATCACATAATTGGGTGCTATACGGTTACGTACTGAAAGGCCTAACTGCCTGTCTGTATTGTACATTATTTGTTTTGTGTGCTGCAGGACCCCAGTGAACTGCGGTGCCCCCTGGTCCCCCTTTCGCAGACCAGCAGGTTGGTGGGCCGTCTGATTGAAGTCCTCCCAGAGAACCACGCCCAGTACAGTCTGGCCCTGCACCTACTGGAGGCTGTGGAGGCCCTCACCACTGAGGACTTATCCTGAGAAGGAGAGGGTGGTCAAGGCACCGCAGTGACCAGATGATAAACTGCCTTCTTGCCCCTTTTCATCATTATCATGGAGGAAGTTTTATGTTGTTTTTCATTTCATGTTAATATGATTAACTCATCCTCACAACTTTGTTGTTGAAAGCAATGATATACACAGTGGATATGATAGGATTTTAACTTTTTATAATCCATCATATTTTCATACATGCAATATTATGTTATGAAGAGTATTGTGGGTTGGATATGTTTGAGATGGATATTAAGGAATGGGGCATGTCTTTTCTTTGTCACCTCACCCTCACCCTCACCCTCAGTTTCAGTCTGAGTGATGTTTAAAATGACATGTTAGTGTGTGGATGTCCTGTGTGCCATATGAAAGTTCTGTTTGACTTTTCACCCCACTCATGGACAAGATATGTATCATAAAAAAGAATGAACCTTATTTTTTATTTATAAAGGCAGAGAATACTGTACTAGCTGTGCCTGCACACCTCCTATTCTGTAGTCCCATGTCCAGCAGCTCCCACTGGGCTCATCCAATGCAGAATAAAGAGGTTTCTCAGATACATAGATATTATTTCTGTTGACATGATTCATTCTTATTGGTTAAATGTTAATTCTGCTGACATGCATAACATGTTCAGAGATAAAACTCAATTTACTCATAATGTACAGATATTTTTATACACCTTCAATTATTTAAGTTTACAAGGAACAGAATTTATTACACAAAGGTAGGCATAGACAACTTACCCACATCCAATATATAAAAGGTTTCTCTCAACTGTTGTCACACAGTGACACTCAATGGTAGTGAATTCCTTTTCAATGTATTTACACATTTAAAAATCATAAGCTCAATTTAATGGCATCCCTTCTACACTGAAAATCAAATCAATATCTCCAGTTCCCAACTCGAAACACAGTAAAGAATGCTGATGTGTAATTAGCACACTGATGCCACAGCCAAATGACCAAAACCACTTTGGACATTTTGGTTTTAGAGTTTGAAAAAGTTGTTCATGGAAAGTACATTACCGTGAAGTGTGAAGCACTTTGAGAAATAGTATGCTTATCTGCCATTAGTTCATTACAATGCCAGTCCTGTGCCGGGCTGCAGGTCTTTGCTGAGAGAGAAAACTGGAGTGATCTGGAGTCAGTTAAACATCTCAGCAAACAGAGACAATAATTGTAAAACCTGCTTGATATTCAGCCTTACAAAGCAAATTCATGCCAAGCAGGGAAACGCAACAGCCAAGTGATGTTTGCTGGTCGTCAGGGTGATTCAATATCTAGACCCTTCACTGAGCCTGTGAAACGACCATCTGGCAGCGTGGGCACAGGCAGTCTGCTGACTTTGCAGTGTAGCGGCGGCACCGTGGGCACCGGGCAGCGGTAGTGGGCACCACTGCTATACTGTAGGCACTGTCTTCACGTATAACACCACCTGACAGGATAGATACACACATATTATTCACACTTTATTGCTCAGTGATACAGACCTTTTTCACTGCAGATATTTTTGTTTTGTCGAAGCAGAAGGAGCACAAAGTTCAATCAAGTCTGGCTCTCATTGGTATCTTTAGCTTCATGCAGGCCAATACTGGTGATTGTGGATAACTGGAGCATCTAATCGCCCGGCTTAGTTAACATTGGGTTTATTGATTGGCGTGTGAAGGAGGTTAAAGAGGAGAGAAGTTGTTAAAGGTCTAGTGTTTAGGCTTCAGTCGCATCTAATGGTGTGTATGCAGACGGCAACAAACTGAACATCCTTCACCTCACTTGCCCCTACAGTGGTCATAAAAAATGTAAAAAATTGTGAAAGGCCCTCTCTATAGCCAGTGTCTGGATTGTCCAATCTGGGCTACTTTAGAAATATGGTGGTGCGACATGGCTGATTCCATTGAAGTGGACCTGCTCCCACTACAGATATAGAAAGCTCTGAGTATAAAGCAGAGATGGTCACACGTCATTTTTTTCCCAAGTCAAGTCTCAAGTGTCTAGTGGTTGTAATGATCATTTAATCATCTGTTGCATGCCATCCTGTCTGCTAAGAACACTGTATAGTTATATCTAAGGAATTCAAAGCATGCACTGTATTATGATAATTCCTTTATCTTTTAGCATAGACTATTATCAGCACAGATGAGTTTTTGGCATATGATCAGTTTAAACAGGCTATTGCAATGTAATATGAAAAAAATACAACACACACACACAAACAAAGCTTTCCTTTTAAATTAAGTCCATAAACGGATGGTATTAAAACATCAGTTTTGTTCATAAAGATATCTATCGTTTGTGAAAATTGGCACCTTTCTTGTCTGACAAAAATGATTCTTTGCATTAATATAAAACATCGAAACCAAGGGTTTGCTTGCCATCAGCTCTAGGTTTACATGTAAGTAGCGCTGTACTAAATATGTGTAGCAGCACTGGTTCAAGTCACTTACAATTAACCATTCTGAAATGTGAAAAAACACTGCAGTTTACGGTAGAGCATCAATTATTAGTATATTACTTACTATATGGATAGCACGACTAGGGTTGGGTACCGAACCCTGTACTTTTACCGGTACCGACCGAAACACGTCGGTATAACCGAGTATTGGTTAACGTAAAATTCAACGGTGCCAAATTTCGGTCGGAAGACGGCTACAGAGATTCAGGAGACGCTGCATCTCCTGGATCTCAGCGGCTGTCCAGTTGCTCATCTTAATGTCCGCGGATGAAGTGATGGACTGACTGCTGCGATCAGCTGTTTCCTGGTTTTAAAACTCCCCAGCTGTTGCTCGCACTATAGACACATATATACAGACGCCTCATTGAACGCTGGACCGTACGTCGACGTCGCCGCCATATTGGAGGAGGCAGCTCAGCCACGTGAACTAATACGAGTCAATGAGGTGAACTTTATAAAGCTGCTTCTACAAAGTGCCATAAGTTAATGCTTGCTTCTCATTTACACATTCACACACGTACGGATATATTCAGGAAACAGATACGAACCAAAAACAACGTAACGTTCTCTGATGACTATAAACATGAACTACTCCTTATATGTTCAGTCTACAAGTCCGCACCAAACCACAATATGTATTTCTATTATGTTTTTACAAGTGATTCTATAATTAGGGGTACATTTCATGTCCATAGACTTTATCTATCGGATTTATCAACGTATTCACTGCAAGCAATGATCAATTTTACATCAGGGCACATTTCTCTTTCATTTAATACAAAAAGTCAACAGATTCCATCATTTATTTAGCAAAAAATGCATATACTAAACTGGAATTTGTTTTTTTGCTGTCCGATTTGCTAAATGTCAGGTTTTACTCCTCAGATTAAACCTAAATGACATGTTTTTGTAGAATATTTTCAGAAATATTTGTTCAAAAATAATTATTAAAACATTAGAAAGGCATTTTAAAATCTATTTTGTTCATTCATGTACATTGAATCAACCACGTTGTGCGTGTCTGAGAAATCTCTGTCAACAGTGTTACTCTTTGAAATATCTCCTATAAATCAGCGATGGTTTGCTCTAAAGTCACTTGTCCAACATCACTTGATGTCATTTCCTTTTTAGAGGGAGATGTGAAGAGGGTGTGGTGAGCCTCTACTTCTCCTCTTCAATATTTTATCAATAATATGGTTTGCACATAGAGAAGATTAATTCATTGTCAACTGTGTTACCAACTTGTTCACGTGAACTGGCATTAGATGTTATATTTACAAATATGCAGATAAAGTGTATGAAAACATGAGTCGATCAAAGTCATATGGTGACAGGTCTGAGGTCTGCAGTGAGCACAAGGCCCTAAAATGGCTGAAATGTCAACTGTGTTACCTCTCAACCGTGTTACCAGCCACTGTAACACAGTTGACAATGTTGGCAGTTAATTGTAAACTTTGAACTTAATTAAGTTAAGTTAATTGTATGAAATTAAATTTAAGTTTGTTGAATTAAAATAAAGGTTTTTTTTTCTTACGAAAGGGGTTTTCTTGTTCTCCTGTCCTGTCAACTGTGTTACTATTGTCAACTGTATTGCATGTGGTTTTTGTATCATAAATCTTTTAAATGTTGGAAAAATTGTAACAAAAAAGATTGGGAATATCTCTGGAGAGGGAGATCTTACATATAGGGATGATGAATAATTCTAAATTAGGTGTAATGGGGATTTATGTTGTAAAAACGTTCATCCTTCATCATTGCATCTCGCAGAATGACCATCATGAAGCTCAAAATTCACATTTTTTAATAACTTTGAGTCTATTCACCAGTGGTTCAACAGGGGTTTTGAGGTTATTTGTCAAACACTTTCAAAAAAGTGTGTCATTAAATGTGTAGTATTTTATATATGTGTTATATGATGCAACATTTGTCCGTAACACAGTTGACAAAATAATAAAACAAATGTTTTTTTCATTAAGATATTTAAAAAGTTATTTGACCTTAAGCTTGCTAATTAATGAATTTAGCACATTAAGGGTGTATATTATGGAAACATCTAGTTTATTTATCAAAAAAGAATACTGATATTTTGACTTTTTGGTTGACATGAAATGTACCCCTAATTATAGAATGACGTAACGCTGTTACTGTGATGATACATGACAGTTAAATATTTAATCTGTGTACAATATCATATGTTATAAAGAAATTCTGTACTCAAAGTAAACTGACCTCTAGCACACTGTTGATGCTGTGCTAAACATGTCTGATAACTGCCCATAGGCGCTGCGGTTAACTTTCACATTACCACGTGACGGACCTATCAGGCTGTGTTTCAGGTGCATCCAGATCCAGCATCCTTTATATTCATTCTGCAGACACTACATTTGGTGATTGTTTTGTTTGCACCTTGGCTGAACTTCCTATAGAAAAGCTATGACAAAAAGGAGAACAGCAGTAGTTGTGTTCACCGCCTGAGTGTTGTTGCCATCTGTGGCCGCACGCATGAGGGAATGACGTTCAGCTTGTTTTGTTAATGTTGATGCACCAAAAAATAAAGATTGTTTCTGAGTCCAAGTCGCAAACCCAAGTCCCTATCTCTGGTATAAAAGGTACTATATAATTAAAACATAACTCTAACTGTTATGTACCTTCTCTGCCAATAGAAGCCTTATATTCCAAGCACTGGAGATGTAATTACAAGCAACATCATCAGAACAATGAGTGGCATTATTGATGATTAATTAAACTGTGATACTGTGGGATAATTTGGCTATTGCAGTAGTAAAATAAGTGATATTCATGAGGGGATAAACAGTATATACACACAATATAATCGCACAATTACAATAGCATAAAAAGCTGTTGAAACAGTAGGAATACTATCTGATCATTTACATAAAGGCTTTAAAAAAATAGTAATGATTTAATAGGCCTTTTTGAATATGGTTGTCTTTTTTAACAGTAAAAAAGGTAACATTTTGCTGCTTTTTTATGTTGTGATGAGCAAAATTATGAATAAAAATATATCAATAAACAAGATTATGAACACTTGAAACTATTTGAGTAAATGTCTTCAAGACTTTTTTTTATTTGGTCCTACACCCACATGTTTTGTGTACAGGCCTATGTGGACAGCTTCGGCGCAATTTAAAAGGTGCAAATATAAAAATTGACCACCTCTTTAATTTATTCTCCAAACAAAAAAGGAACAGCATATAACCAAGCCCTAACTGCAAGATGTAGCTCCATTAGCTAGTTAGCTCAGTTAGCTGTGCAGCTAGCTGTCTGGACTGGGAGCTCAGAGTGGTTTTAAAAGAAAAGGATGGGATGGCTATAACAACATAATGGCATCTTGGCAATAAAGTATTGTCAATAAAGTGTTGTCAATTTACCATCATTAGCAGTAACTGCCACTCCTGTTTCCAACATGCCGGATAAGAATGCTCAGTGTTTTCCGGATGTGTTTTCAGCACGTGCGGTCACTCGCGCCATGAGTAAAGATCAGCCTGAATTAGAGGTTGAGGATCGTGTGACCAAGTTGAATGTGGGTTCTCCTGTGCCTGTTCCTAGCTCTTTGTTTGTCTCCCGCAGTGACCTAGCATCTGATCAGCAAGCTGATCTAACACTTTGCAAGTATTTTGATCAAGTGCTGTCAGAGGTTGATGGGGAGAGTGCCTGAAGGGGTATCTGTTGCAGGACAGGCTGTTGGTAAGAAAATGGGTGCCTCATGACTTTCTTGGTGATCGTGTGATCCAGATCGTGGTTCCTGAGAAGTTTCGGCAGGAAGTTCTGAAAACGTCACATGATCAGTCTGGAAATCTTGGGGTCCGTAAAACATACAAGAGCATACTGAGGTATTTCTTTTGGCCCCGTCTGAAACGGGATGTGTCTGTGTACATTAAGACCTGTCACACCTCTCAGATGACAGGGAAACCCAATCAGACAGAATTAGTCTGGCTCCTCTTTCTCCTATTCCAGCTATAGAACAGCCGTTTGATCATCTAATAGTAAATTGTGTTGGCCCATTGCCTAGTTCTAAGTCAGGCAGTAAGTATTTGCTGACTGTTATGTGTCAGAGCATGAGGTATTCTGTCGCTTATGCCTTGCGAGTCATCAAGACCAAGTCTGTGGTTAAGGCCCTTACACAATTTATTTCCATCTTTGGTATTTTGGTATTCCGAAGAGTGACCGTGGCTCCAACTTCTCTTCCAAGATGTTTTCACAGGTGAAACACAGGTGCAACATACCACGCAGATAGTCAAGGTGCTTTGGAGCGGTTTCACCAGACCTTAAAGGCTTTGTTGTGCAGCTATTGTGTTCAACTGGGAGGTGACTGGAAGGAGGGGTTACCCTGGCTCCTGGTGGCTGCAAGAGAGGTTGTTGAGGAGAGCATGGGCTTTAGCCCAAATGAATTGGTGTTTGGGCATACTGTGCGTGGACCGTTAGCCCTGCTCTGTGATTCTGTGAGGCTCCCTGAGCCTCCACAGAATATTATTGACTATGTTAATGGTTTCCAGCATCAGCTGTACTTGGCTGGGGAGAGGGCTAGGAAACTGCTGGCCTCATCTCAGGCCAACTATATGACCGAAAAGCTGAGGTCCGCCAATTTAGTCCTGGTGATCAGGTTCTTGCGCTGCTTCCTGTTGTGAGTTCCCCGTTTCAGGCGAAGTTTCTTGGTCCGTTCACTGTACTCCGTAAGCTGTCTGATTTGAACTACTTGATTGAGATTCTAGGCCGTAGACGGACAACTCAAGTGTGCCATGTAAACCTGTTAAAACCCTATTTCTCCTGGGGGGCACATTCTTCTGTGGCAGGGGGGAGTGCGCAGCCAAGTGCTAGCCCTGCGCTAATGGCAGATACTGAGAGAGGGTTGTCTGATGTGGTTGTACTGGATGATGATGATGATGGGGTGGTGGCTCCGGCTGAATGTAGATTACGGGGTCGGCTGAAGAACTCTGAAACCCTGTCTAATCTTGAGTCTGTGTGTGGGCACTTGTCTCCTGAGCACTCTGCTGAACTTTCTGCTCTCATCAGAGGATATCTGTGGCTGTTACTCCTGTGTGCCGCCCCTGTCCCTACAGCCCGTTTGGAACGTCCATTTGAACTGCAGGCGGATGCGAGTGATCGTGGCGCCAGTGCTGTGTTAGTCCAATCTGACAGTGATGATGTTCAGCGCCCTGTGAGCTACTTTTCCTGAAAATTCGACACTTGAACACTTGAACAGTTGAATTACTGAATTAGAAGGAAGGACTGGTCCTGGTGTGGGCACTACAACACTTTGAAAAGTCTATGTTGACTCTGGTGCTCCTCTAGTGGTTTATACAGACCATAATCAACTAGTTTTTCTTCACTCCTTGTCCTGTCCAAATCAGAGATGGGGACTCGAGTCTGCGACTCGAACTCGAGTCGCACTTAAGTCGCACACACAGAGACTTCAAGACTTGACTTGGACTCGTGCTCAAAAGACTCCAGACTCGACACAACTTGTGAACAATCATTATGTTTTATTTTGAAAACATCTGACGAGCTTAATGTGATTCCCCCCGTTTTTTCATGGTAACCATATTACACAAAGGGTACGCGCCTTGCGGCCTCCTGCCTTAAGGGCTTACAACCATGGCGACTGGGACTGGCGGCACACCTGCAGTTGCGTCTGTACCATTTGTCATCAATTTTGGTTACAAAAAATTCAGACTGGACGGCACTAACAAACGGAGCACTGACAGCCAAGTCTGCAGTGCACGAATCAAAGATGCTGGTTCCAACACATCAAATTTGATCAAGCATCTGAAAACTCACTCGCATAGTTCAGTCACATTGGATAGCACTTATGAACGGCTAAATCAGCATCAACGTTCACTTAGCCTGCTACTAGCTTTGTAACTGAGTATTTGAATAGATGAGTGAATGTTAGTTAGCTTGTCGCACTTGTTTGCATTGAGTGGCGTTGACATGATGTAAAAACAAAAAAAAAAGGTCCGGCAATGGGGGGGGGGGCAGATGGGGAGATGCTGCACAGGACAGTGCTGGGGGAAGGGTCGAGCCATTAGGGACAGTGTGGGTGTGTGGGGGGCTGGGGGTGACGAGGGGGTGGCAGTAGGTGAGCTAAACCTGTTAAAGTCTGTTTAAAGCAAAATCAGCCATTTTCTTCTAAACACATTAAACAGGTCATAAATGTGTTAACTTAAGACTTGTAAAAGCCATTCGACCATTTAGAATTTAATTTTGGAGCTAGGCTCACAAACTGTTTTTCAACATTTCCGTGTTCAGAATTTAATGGGCGGGTCAGAAATCATGGGGGGGTTTATGCAAATCATGGCCGCGATTTGCATAAACCCCGCCCTGCTGCAGAAGTGGTATAAATACGTGCAGCGCGTCAGGTTCAGCGGTTCTCCCACTCGCTCTCCAGTCTTGGATAGCATTGCTTACAATAGCTTGCAGCTAGCTAACCAGCCAACCAGTCAGCTAAACAGTCACATTTCCTCCTCATCGCTCCTGCATCTTTCCTGGATGCCACAGTGTGCAGGGTGACGGCACTGTTAGCTTATTTAAGTCTCCTTCAGATGACAACGTAAAGAAAGGTGGATCGATTTTGTCAAGAGGAGCTAACCTTACTGTGGGCAGTTAAACACCAACACCCGTCTCTGCAGTGTACACTTTTCTCCCTGAATGGTTCAGCAACTGTCACCAGGTAATGTCTGGATTTCTGCAGAGTCCGTTGAGGCTGGTCACTGGGGCCGAACCGATGCTCTCCGTCCCCGGCTTGCATCCTCTCCTTCCGCCGACAGCAAGTGCCAACGGCCTTATGTGGCCGCCCCCGGCCCCCCCTCGACCCGCTGATGGAGGGTCCCACCGGCATAATGTGGCCGCGCCGCCGCAGCCAACACTCTCCGTCCCGCTGACAGCGGGTGCCACCGGTGGTATGTGGCGGTAGTATCAGGGCCGCATTATTGGTGAGCTGTCCCAGTGTGAATGAAAATCCGAAAATAAATCACCCGCGACTGCCAGCTCTCCTGACCGAGACTTCAGGGAACTTTCCCCCAGAAAACAGCCTCCGTCCCACGAGTGACAGAGTCAGACAGCGTCCTGTTTACTGATGGTGATTATGTATAATTATGCAATTTAGCGCGAAAAAC
>CAEMYA010000196.1:59831-81201 GCA_903131615.1 Diplodus sargus | reverse complement strand
CTAATTTTATATACTTGGCAATTTTTTTAATCTTTCAAATTTGGCTCAGTGGTCAATGACACATGTTTCTGTGGTATGACAAACTCATCACACAAATTTATTTTTGCTTTACACGGACTTTAAAGAACTGGTTGAACTGGTTTGCTCTATCCAGGCTCCATGATGTCTGTCCGTCTTTCCCCTTCATCCCTGTGATGTTCTTCATTCCTGTCCACACATCTCTCACACTGTTCTGTTGGAGTTTACATGTCCTCAGCATCTCTTTGAGTTCATGCTGCACTTTCCTCTGCTCCTCTCTGTCTCCAGACCTGAAAGCCCTCCTCTTCTTGTTCAGTAGTGCCTTCAAATCACTGGTGATCCAGGGCTTGTTGTTGGAGAAGCAGTGCACGGTCCAGGCTGGCATGTTGGTGCCCTCACAGTATCTGATGTAATCTGTGATGCAGTCAGTCATCAGATCAATGTCCTACCCGTGAGGCTCACAGAGTACATTCCAGTCTGTCAGCTCGAAGCAGTTCTGCAGTGTCTCAGCAGCCTCCTGTGTCCACCTTCTCATCGTCCTGGTGTGCACAGGCTGCCTTCTCACTAGAGGAACATACCTGGGAGTCATCATGACAAAGTTGTGGTCTGACCTGCCGAGGGGGGGGAGGGGCTGTGGCGTCATATGCATCCATGGCATTAGCATACAGGAGATCCAACGTTTTATTGTCTCTTGTAATAGAGATATCAGGCCAGGTGTGGCTAACGTGAGCTCTGCTAACAAAGAAGGACATGGAGCCGTCCAAGCAGCTAAAGCTGGATGTTTCTGCTCCAGCTTCCCAAAAACTTGTGACACAGACTGAACTGAATGCAATGATAGGCAGGTATGTTGTTGAGAACATGCCCCCATTATCAACAGCTGACTCAGACTCCTTCAGAGCCCACATCGGTCAAATACCGGGGAGAACAGGTGCCGGAGCGCCATGCAGAAAGACATTTTACATGGATGCCGAGTACGCTAAAATAAATGCCGAGCTCAAAAGGGGAAATAATTCAAAGTAACGCAATAGTTACTTTTCCTGGTAACTAGTTACTTTTATTGTGGAGTAATTCCGTTACTACTTTCTGGAAGAAGTAATTAGTAACTATAACTAATTACTTTTTAAAAGTAACGTGCCCAACACTGCCGGTGACGCTGCGGTTGTTGCCATTGGTTACTACAGATCACGTTTGATCACGCGATATTTCTGGTTTGGAGGACTAGATTTTAGATCGGCCGTGAGACAGATAATCTTTATGTACGATCAAAGCAGATTTTTTAATCTTCATGTGTGGGGGCTCTACAGATAAAAAAATCTCTTAAGATTTATAAAATCCTTATGTGTGTACCCCCCTTAATTCTTTAAATCTGAGGAGCTGCCAGTCTTCTCTTTCTCTCCACCCTGACGCCTGCATCCTGCTTCGTGCCTGCCTGATCGCAGTCCAGATGCTGGCTGGGGCTTCTTGGTTATTTGTATTATGCCTCATTTTCCTTAGTTTCTAGATCTACAATTTTGTACATAGTCTATTCTGTAAATACATTTTTCATTGTTATCCCGCAACCCCTTGTGTGTTTTCCCATTTTTGTCCAGTTTCTGACCCAGACTGTGACAGTGTCTTTAAAATAAAGCCAAAACTTTTCTTTACAATCTGGTGATAATTTAGGTTAATTTCAAACAAAAGTTTTTACATAACGTACCTTTGGTTAAAATGGGCCCTTTAACAGGTGGAAATATTTTGTGAAAAAGGTCTAGTATGACATCACGGTTTGCTTACATTTTAAACATAAAATTAGCTTAGTGTTGCATGCTCACCCTCCAGATTGATCAGGAAGGTCCCATGGCTGAGCTGGGCGTCTGGGGGCAGGTCACGGGGTAGCTCACTAGTCAGGTTGACTCGTGCTACCATCATCAGCTCAGCCAGCTGTGAGGAGGTGGAGGTGGGCTCTTCTTGGAGAGACTGTGGAGAGATGTGCAGAAGGGTGTGAGTTTGTATTCATACTGTCCTGTTAAATAATGGTTAACATTATACAAAATTCAGTTGTTTGAATCCATATTTAATTTGTGTGTCATGCATATTTTAGATTTTATACATATTACCTATTAAATTATGAATAATATTGTTAACATATGTAGTTGCACTACCTGTGCGAAATATGTTACAGATTTTATAAAGTGATACAGTAAAAGCCTGGGATTTTATCAATGTAGTGTTATGCTGGAAAATAACACATAACAGGTGACATTGGCAACCCACTCAGTTGTACATTTCATATTCTATCTAATAACGTAGTCGTATTATTCTATTACTCTGGAAATGATGATATGATGTCCTGAAGCCATGCTATACCCATTTCTATCTTCTAACTACAAACACAGTCACTATATTTAATTTGTCCATTTAAAGACATGGTCCATTTCTTCTGCATTTGTACAAATTATTTTCCAGCATGTACTGTAGACTGTATTGTATTCATTTAAACCATTTATAGTGACTTGCTCACAGTGTTTGATTTACCTCCATGAGTTCAAACAGCAAACCAGGTTCAATGGCAACAGTGAGGTCAAACTGAGCTGGATTTTTGCCTGGAATGGAAGACAGGAAGGAGTCCCTGATGGCACATGCCCCTTCCACTGCCTCCTCCAATCCTGGTCGCCGCCAAACAGAACTACTTTTAATCCAGCCACTCTTGAATAACGTCCCCTCTTCTAAAGAGACAATTACAGTTTAAGAACACTCTTGTTAGAAAGTAGCAAAACTCACAAGAAGCTCATTCACAGTTTCAAGGAGTAACCCTAAATCTGTGTGACAACATAACCAGACAGGCACGCACCGTCATGTCCTGGTGCATGTAGATAGACTTCTTCAGCTAGATGTGGCAGGATGGGAGCTATGGACCGGGTCACTCCATCGAGAATTTCCTCTAAAACTGTCTGACTTGATCTTCTGCCCAATGAGTCCTCTGGATCACAGTACAACCTGAGAGAAAGTTGCAGAAAGAAAGAAACATATAAAGGGAGAGACAAAGGAGGACAGAGAGATGTGTGAGTACAATAGCTACTTACCGCCAGTAAGTATTTTAATGTAGTTTAAGGTTTTGTGGTATTCACATTGTTGCAAGCCTTTACCTGTCTTTGATTATGCTAAAGTAGAAGCTGGAGAGGTCTCTGCTGATGAAGGCTTGGAGGACACGGATGACCCTGCCAGCATCAAACTCACTGTAGGCATCTGTCACCTGTAGAGACACACAGACAAGCATGTAGTTGACTTTCAAGTTTACCCTTGTTTCAATCAGATGCTGGTTCTGTTCGTACACATAAACACACCTTGAGGGGGGCGCTAGCGAGCAATGGAAGGGTAAGACGCACCTCCAGATAGCTCGTCAATAATCTGTTTAAAACCGAACAAAAACGCCAAATTACTTAACTCTACTGCTGCATTTATGTTCCTCAGGAAGTAGGTAATCACAGGAGCATATTATTTTACACGGTTTTCACAATGGTAAAACCGAGAGGCAAGAAGAATGAGTCACCTGAGACAGGCCTAGAAGCATCGAGCACACCAGACTTAAAGGCCCCAGAATCCGACGGCAGAAGTGAGGATGAACTCTCTAATAAGACGGTGCTCATGACCATAGCTGCCTTAAGCACAGAGGTGAACTTGATCAGATCAGAGGTTTGTGGCGTCATAGAAAACCGCATTACAGAAGTTTCTGCTACGATCAGGGGCGAGATTTCATCCCTAAATGAAAATGTCCAGAAGTCTATCTTGGAGCTTAGGGGCAAAGCAGCCGTGCACGAGGCCGCTCTGAAAGAGCTTGAGGAAAGCGCTTCAACCCACTCCTCTCTATATTACAGTCCACAGTATATCATCTCACAACAAAAGTTAAACATCTGGACGAAAAATGTGAAGACCTCGAGGCGCGCTGGAGAAGGAATAATATTATGATTATAGGAATACCGGAGGGGAAAGAAGGACCACGGCCTCGAGATTTCATCGCACAACTCCTAACCGAAGCGCTGTCTCTGCCAGAGAAACCACTGATAGACCGGGTGCACAGGATAAATCGCCAGTTTCTGGCCAGATAAATCGCCAGAAACCCAAACCAGAGGACCCTTCATTTTAAGACTGCACTACTACCACACTTGTGAGGAAATACTACGAAGGGCCATGGAAAAGAATAACCTGGAATACCAGGGACAGAATATACACATATTTCCAGACTTTCCCCCGTCTGTGGTCAAACAGAGTGCATTATGAGGAAGGTCAGACGTCAGATACGGACCGATTTATCCGGCCAGACTGATGGAGACGAACGGAGGAGTGAAAATTTCGTTCACCGACCCTCAGGATTATGCCGAGAAACACTTTGGACGGCCACAACAGACAATGACGGCGAAATCATACCAGGCTGCCAAGCTGGGTGGATAGCTAGCAGCAGACAGACATCCACATCTCAGCATGGAGGGCAACAAGAGGACTTGGACTGTCGGTGAGGTGTCACTGATGCAGTGAACTTTTCTTTCTTTTTTTTTCTCTTTTTCTTCTCTCTCTCCCTCACCCCTCCTTTTCCCCTCACTTGTTTATCGGCCAAAAGAGTGGTAGCCCACATTTCTGACTGGCATTATATTTAATGTGTTGAATCTGAATAGGTGAACTGCCCCAGCAGATATGCATACTGGTTTAATCCCCAAAAGCTATAATGGGAATGTATGTTATACTTGAACTGTTTTATACATAACGATGAAAATGTTTTTGTTACATACAAATCTAAGAAAATTGACGAGTTATCTATTTGGAAAAGCAGTAGTTACTAAGGCTAACAAGGGTTAACGGTAACAGCTCAGGGAAGTAATAGATCTTGGTTAGATAATTTTTTAAAAAAATGTTCATTCTTTTTTTATTATTTGAACACTTCCTTAAGTATTCTCGTACTATACCTTTGTTTGGTACTGCTAGATACGTTTATGTTTTTTGTTAGTTTGTTCCAGGGAGCTTAAGGGAGTTTATAGGAAGAGGGAGGGAGGAATGGGACCTCGCTGTCAACAATTTGAAGGTGGACCAATTGAAACAGACGTTTACTCCGCTCTTTTCTGATATGCCAATACAAGATGATCTAAATACAGGAGAAAGAAGGAGAGGTCTAACTTAAGCTAGCTGGAATGTACGCAGACTGAACAACCCGATAAAAAGAGGTTAAGTCTTTGCTCATCTTAAATCATTAGCACCAGATCTGATATTTTTACAAGATCATATCAGATTAAGGTGTAAATGGATCACTAATATATACCATTCATCATTTAATGTTAAAGCAAGAGGTACTGCAACCATGATGAGGAAAGGCATTCCCTTCATTCAAAAAGACACAATATCTGATAAGAAAGGTGGCTTTCCGACTGGGGGAATATATTCTACACCCCTTACTTTAATATAGACAGTCCATCATTCTTTCAGAAGGTAATGTCTCTTATACCAGACTTATCCCAAACAAATTGAGTTATCGGGGGGGATTTTAATTGCGTGTTAGACCCGTACTTGGATAGATCTTCCACCCGCAGAATAGAGAAAAGTAATTTGAGTGTCTTTCTTAATACATTTATCAATAACACTAATTTGTCTGACATTTGGAAAATCGCTAATCCGACTGGCAGAGAATACTCCTTCTACTCGGCAATGCATAACTCATACAGCAGGATAGATTATTTTCTCATAGATGCAAAACTGATGCCATATACCGTAAATGTGAAATACCACATTTTGCTCTCAGATCACAGCATGTACAGAACATTTCCTGGTTACAGAACCTCCCTTTAGTATATCTCCAGAAAAATGTACCTATTTAGGAATTCAGATTACCAAGTCTCACTCCTCCTTATTTAAGGAGAATAAAAAGATAAATAAAAATAATAATAAAATTAAATAAATGTTTAATATTATGTTATTATTATGTTTATATTTAATTTATACGATTGCAATGTGACGATCCAAGGTGCGCATTTGGAAACAAATTAAGTTACACTTTAAGTTTAAACCCATATTCCATGCATTACCTATCACTGGGAACCCTACCTTTCCACCAGCCATTCTGGATAATACTTTTTTTTTGGATCCTTATTTTTAGTGATTTTAAACAAGGTACATTTCTTTGAACATATGTATTCAGTTACGTCGAAAAGATACACTAATTGCCCACCTCCCAAATACCCACCAACAAACTGAGCCAATCAATGATAAAAAAATATGAATAATAATAAAATAATAACAATAATAATGAAAAATATACATAAACTAATAACAAAAAATAACGATAATAATAATACTGGTTTACAATAAAAATGACAGTGACATTACCCATACAACAAATAATAAAAAGAAAAAATAAATAAATAAATAAATAAATACATTTAAAGAACAGACAACAAAAACACATACACAGGTATGAGGGTGTAGTCTCAAATATTATTGTGACATTTAAGGACAAAGTTTTCCAGGTTTTGATTCCAAAAATGTAATGAATGAATCCCATATTTGATGAAAAACATGTTTTTTGTGTTTAATGGCATATGTAAGCCTTTCTATTGCTATACATGAGGATAGTTCATTAACCCATAGGTTCACAGATGGACAACAAACACTTTTCCAAAATTGTTGAATATGTTTACACGTCCAGATACAATGAAACAAAGTCCCTTTCTCTGTCGTACATTTTATACAGGTGTCCAGAATGTTAGGGTTAAACTTGTGGAGTTTTTCAGGAGTTATATATGTGCTCATGAGCCAATTATACTGAATCAACCTCAATCTGCTATTAATAGTCATGGTTTGTGCTTGACAACATGCCTTTTCCCATTCTAGTTCTGTAATGTCTGTCTGAAAATCTTCCATCCAGGCAATTATTTTATAGTTTGAGGACTCACTTGATGACCTTAGCAGTTTATTGTATATTTTGGAGATTGTCCCTTTGGCATAGGGGTTGGGTGTTACCAGTTCTTCGATACCATTTAAAGCAGGAGGTTGATATGATTGGCTCCTAGAATGAATGAAACGCTGTATTTGAAAATATTTAAACAAATGATTCCTGGGAATCTTAACATTTTCTTTCAGATATTCAAAAGATGTAAGGGTGTTATCTTTAAAGAGATCTGAAATATTCTGTAAACCAAGCTGTGCCCACAGTTTAAACCCTGGATCTGATGTACCTGGTTTGGTTTTAACAAATGGATTGATCGTATTCTGCTTAAGTTTTTTTGAGAGAGTTAGAATATAGGTATCTGTCCAAGGTTAATCCTTTCGCATTCAGTTCCTCTATCTGATTTGAGGGATTAGAAAACCAAAAGAGTGCGGATCTAACTTGGGCTGCTCTGAAGTACCATACTAGGTTGAGTAATTGCAACCCTCCCCTATCATAAGGTAGATATAGTTATGTTAAGCAAAGTCTTGGTCGTCTTTTATTCCAAATAAAATGTATGAATGTTTTCCTCATGTTAGAGAAAAAGGCTGGTGGGGGTGAAAGAGGGATAGACTGAAACAAATATAGACATTTTTGAAGAATGTTCATCTTAATGGCATTGATTCTGCCTATTAATGTGAGGGGGAGAGACATCCATCTATTCAAGGTATCATTTACATGTGAAACAATGGGGTCATAGTTATGTTTTTAATTTGAGGAGTAAATATTTAAACCCATCTTTAGATACTGTGAAAGGGTGTTGAATTACTGGATTATTTCTTTCTTTTTCATTGAGGAAAAGTATTGAAGATTTGGATTAATTGACCTTATATCCTGAGAATGTTCCAAAATGGTTGATCATATTGATCAGATTAGGCATCGTGTTTTTCAGATCTGAAAAGGTATAATAATACATCATCTGCAAATATTGAAATCTTATGTTCTTGGCCAGAAATATCAATTCCCTTTAGCCTTGCATGATTTCGTATGGCTATTGCCAGGGGTTCAATAGACATCACAAATAGTAGAGGGGACAGAGGGCAACCCTGACAGGTACCACGGGACAGCTTGAAGGGTTCTGAGATTAAATTATTGTGTGTGTAGCCACTCGCACGCATGCACACTCACTCACACACACACACACACACACACCTATATTACCTCTACACATATCATAATAACTTTGTGTTGTTTTTTGTTGTTATCTGTACTGTATGTCCACTATCTGTATTTGTTGATCCTCGTGGTGTGATGTACTTGTCCCCCATATCACCTTGTCTTTCACCTAATTTCACCAATAAATAAATAAATAAATACATAAAAAAACAACTGGACTTGATAGGGATGCTCTAAACACTTCAGGTAGACTTTCTTCCAGAAATTTGACGGCATTTCCCCCCCTCAGCCTTTTCAGAGAGGTTTACCAGGCGTAGGTTGCATCGTCTATTTCTGTTCTCCAAGTCCTCTATTCTGGAGTTGAGCAGCTTCACTTGGTTCTCCATAGTTTGCACGTTTTTTTTTTTTTGCATACCACTGACGTTATTTTCAGTATTGCTAATTCGGTGTTCGGCTCCAGAAAGCCTAGCTCCAAAGTCACGTATGTCCGTCTTGATGTCTTGCATGGCAGACAGCACACCGTCAAATTGGGAGGTGAAAACATCTTTCAAGTCTGAGATGGCCTTCATCACCTGGCTTTCTTCATTAGCCATAGCTTCTGTGCCTAGCAAAATGCTAGCCTCCTCAGGCGCTTCTCCCTTTTGGCGAGATTCTTCTTAGTTGTTGTCTTTCGAGTCGCCATCTATGTTATTTCCTCGTCTTAAATTCAATACAGTCACTCAATTTTGTTTTGTTTTGGAGTTTTGAAACAGCTAGTAGCAGGATTTAGGACGCCCCTTAGTGAGAGCTGCTTCCAACGCAAACCTACTCACTCGCTGCCATGCTGGATCCCCCTGGATAATACTTTTAGTCTCTGGAAGAATGTAGGCATCCATACAATGGGGGACTTATACATTAAAGGCATATTTGCGTCCTTTACACAGTTACGGAGTAAATATAATCCACCAGGAAGTAGTTTCTTTAGATACTTGCAAATAAGAGATTATGTAAGATCACATCTGCAGAATTTCGAGGTTTTCACAGGCTCTTGTCTTGATAGATGTCTCCGGCCTATATCTTGCTCAGGAAAAATCGATATCTCATATATATGACTCCTTGTAATCTATCAGTCCAGTGAATTCCACTCTAATAAAAACAAAATGTGAGGAAGAGATGGGCACTGAGATTTCGGACACTCTATGGGAAGAGAGTTTGGAACACACTCATCGATGCTCTGCTAATGCTCAGCACTGACTAATCCAATTTAAAATTTACATCGTCTTCATTACTCTAAGGAGAGGTTACATAGAATATACCTTGAGACTTCCCCTACATGCGACAGGTGTCTTGTAGCAGACGACACGTTGCTTCACAGCTTTGCTTTATGTCCCAAGGTTAAGATCTATTGCTTTAATATCTTCAGTTTAATATCTAAAATACTTTGCATACAGTTGGAACCTAAACCACCCATTATTATTCTGGGAGTGTCAGATGATGCTAAAAAACTAAACAACTCTCAGCAATGTTTCCTCTCCTATAGTCTTATCGTTGCAAAGAAGTTACTTCTCACACATTGGAAGAAGAAAGAAGCACCCACTGCAAAGATGTGGCTCAGTGACCTCACCAATACACTCCACTTAGAAAGAATAAGATATACTCTTATGGATAAACTTGCATACTTTGAAAAAAACTTGGTGACCTTTCATTCCTTATCTCACACCTTTTAGCGGAAATTAAGTTTTCCCCTTTATCCCAACAAAGTAGTGAATGGAGGGAAGGGCAGGGCTGGATAGGGTGGGGGGGAGGGATATTTATTTACTTTGTCTACATTTGAGTTTATTTTTCCTTCTTTTGTATCTCACATTTATATCTGTTCTTTCACCTACTTTTGGTATATGTTCTAAGAAAACAAAAAGAGAGCACTAAGACCTAACTGCACATATATCTATATGGATGTATATTGCGCTCATAGATATGTATGCTATAAATAAATAACTGTATAACAACGTGCTCTAATAAAAACATTTAAAACATAAACACACCTTGATACTGTACTCGCGCAGCAGGTGCAACATGTACTGATCAATGTAGTGCATCTCTTTGGGGTCCACAGCATGCACATGAGGGTTGAAGCCCTGCAGGTTGCCAAGCAGGAATTTCAGAGTGTTCCTCAACTGGGAAAGAAACATGAAAAAAGTGTGAAAGCATTGAGTATTGTTCATAAAAAAGATAAGTGGTCATGTGTATCATGTCCTTACTGCACTGGTACCTTGCTGATGTTGTCTCTGGCTGTGTTTAGAGCAGTGGATCCAATCTGAACTTCAGAGAAGACGTTTGACTCTGCCACCCACCAACGCAGCACATCTGCCCCATAGGCTGGCATACTGGGGTCCTGAAAATATATAAATAATAGCACCATTTTTGTAGGAGCCACATCTGTTTATTTGTCTGTCTTTTGGGTTTGTCAGGTCTCCACTGGTGGCAGTATAGCATTTTCTTTATATTCACAGGTGTAGGTAATCAGGGGAGTATGGGGTGGAGGATCATGTGGTTTTTACCACTCGCTCGACCAGCTCACTTTATTAGTTTCATTTTTGCATTAGTTCGGTCATGTTCTTGTTATAATACTTTTTGTCTAATAAATGGGAACCTCACCCGAACATGGACAAGTGCATGGACAGTTGTTTGTTGAGCGCGTAAAAACAGTCTCCCACTCCCATGCCGAGTGACTACAGGAGGGCAGGATAGAACAGCATTGCGCTGATACGGCAGCCAGCCGCTTTGATATTGAAGTTTCTCATGCAAGACTTCCGTCATTGTGATTACTTGTGCATTCAGGGAAACTGGAGGAAAGAGATTATCTTTCAACTTGTTATGTGACTGTGATTGTGTCGTGTGGATAAAGGTTGCACAGGCTGCGCGCATGCATATTCGACATAGCGCAGCACTCGGTATAAGTGTCTTCTCTTTAAAGTGTCAATACGCTTTTGTTGAAAATGAATGAAACGCAATGTATTAATACTGAAACCGACTCAATTGTGAGAAGTGATGTCGCGGAGACTGAACGGCTCCAAAAGTAAAGGAGAGAACATTTTGCACAGGCAAGCAAATTAAAGACAAAAATCAAAACACTCTTGGTGTCTAAGGAAAATGTCCATGCTGTTCAACTTAATCTAAAAAGGTTCAAACAACTATGTCAAACAGCCGCTGAGCTTCATAACACATTTCTCACTCAGTTTTCTCTCCCAGATGAGGAACAGATAAAGCAGGAAACATGGTTTCAGTCCAAAAGGTCTAACAATGATGTGTTTGTTGAGGAAATATCAACATGGTTGAAAGATAATGGAATCTCACATGATAATGATGTTGATAATGATGATGAAAATGATGATGATGGTGACGACGACGATGATGATGATGATGATGATGATGATGATGATGATGATGATGATAAAAATGCAAAATCTGAGTGTCAAGATGATATTAATCCTGAGGACAGTGTGTCTAATGTGCCAAGTAAAAGGTTAAGCTATTCTCGATCTGCCATGTCTAGTACTTCATCTGCATGCTTAAAGGCAAAGGCTGAGAAAGCAGCTTTAATGGAGAAAGCTGCTGCTCTGCAAAGGAGACACGAACTTGAGGCACAAGAGGAGAAACTCAGACAGGAAAGTAACAAACTGAGGAAAGCTAAAGAGCAGCTGGACATTGATGCACAAATAGCTGCTGCTGCTGCAAGACTCTCTGTGCTGGAAGGCAGTGATGTCAGAGGAAAGTCCAGTTCAAATGGAATGAACTCTTATGTGAGCAAAGGACTTAAAGAGCAAAAACTGGAATTCAGCCCAAGTGCAAATTAATTTGTGCCAAAAGGAAAAATTCTGTCTTTGGATCAAAGCCCAACAGCGCCACCTGTCTCTTTGAAGCAAGATGAGCAACCCAAATCCTATATGGCACTTCAATGGCAATGGAAAATTCACTCAGGCCACAGTTGGAACCAAACACTGAAATGCTCCATACAACCACAATAACGCACAAACCTCAAAATGTTCTCACAACCTCTACTGCTGCACCCTTCAGGTCATTAGCTGCACAGGAACAACATCTGAACAGGTTTCAAAATGGACATTCACCAGTGCAAAAAACTGCTGAGCACAATGTCATTTGTGGAATCATGCAAAAGCAGAATGAAATCACCACAATGCTTGCGCAAATGTCAGCTATTTTGCCACAAAGAGAAATAACAATTTTTGATGGTGATCCATTGCAATGTACTTCATTCATTAGGACCATTGAACATTGTGTTGAAGAGAGGACCGGCAGTTATCAAGACTGTTTGTATTTTTTAGAGCAATACACCAGGGGGCAGCCCAGAGAACTGGTGAGAAGTTGTCTTCATATGGCACCACAACAGGGTTATCAAAGAGCAAAAGGTCTTTTGAAAGAACACTTCGGCAACGAATACCAGATAGCTAAAGCCTACATGGACAAAATATTTGCATGGCCTGTTGTTAAGGCAGAAGATGTTGAGGCGCTGAATGAATTTGCTCTGTTCCTCAGAGGATGCTGCAATGCTATGACTGAGATACAGTACATGGAGGAGTTGAATATCCCATCAAACATGAGGAATGTCATGATGAAGTGGCCATACAAATTAAGGGAAAGATGGAGGTCTGCAGCCTGTGACATTCAAGAACGACTAGGCTACAGAGCCACATTTCCTGATATGGTGAACTTTCTGGAGAATAGAGTCAAGATCTCATCCACTCTTAGGTGATATTTCAGATCCACGTCCAAGTACATTAACAAAGCCTGTTATCAGCAGCAAGCTGCTAACCAGGGGCAGTATCAAAGGAAGTAGTTTTGCAACAACCATTACAGCTACCAATCACACTGCACCGACCAAGCCCACAGTGTACAAAATGCAAAGGCAGCCCATAACATCTAAAGAGCTGTCATCAGAAGTCTGCCCTTATTGTAAAGAGCCACGTCTGCTATCCAAATGTTCGCAACTGGAGAAAAACCCTCAAAGGGAGAAAATTGAGTTTCTGAAAGATAAAGCAATCTGTTTTGGATTTTTGAAGGTAGGCCACATGAGCAAAGAATGCAGAGGTCGTCTATCATGTGATGAATGCAATCTAAAGCACCCAACTATTCTGCATAATAAGGACAAAGGCAGCAAACCTCAAGAAACACCAGTGAGTAGTGCACTTGTCTCTCTGCAAACAGGTGGTTGTACTGGGGCCGGAGACCAAGATTGTACTCTTTCCATCATTCCTGTACAGTTGAAGTTTGTGAAAGGATATAAGGTGCTAGAGACCTATGCCTTCTTAGACCCTGGAAGTACAGCAACCTTTTGTACCACCAGTTGCATGAAGAAGTTGAATTTACAAGGCACAAAGACTCACATTATGTTGCGCACTATGGGCCAAGAAAGGGTGGCGGAAAGCCAGATTCTTACAGGACTGGAGGTGTCAAGGTTGGACAGTAACCAATTTGTGGAGCTCCCAGAGACATTCACACAAGAAACAATCCCTGTGTCAAAGAACAACATTCCAACTCAGCGAGATGTCGAAAGATGGGAACACCTGAAAGATATTAGGATTCCAGAACTGGAAGCTGATGTTGAAATCTTAATTGGGACTAATGCACCAAAGCTCATGGAGCCATGGGATATAATCAAAAGCAAAGGTGATGGACCTAATGCCATGAAGACCCTATTGGGGTGGGTCATCAACGGGCCTTTGAGGGGCAACAACGGTTGTCAGAGAAGCTGTTCGACCATATATGCTAATAGGATATTCATCATCAGACTGGAGGAGCTGTTGGTCTCCCAGTATAACCAGGACTTCAGTGAAAAAATCATGGAGGAAAAGGAGATGTCAAGGGAGGATCTGAGGTTTATGGAGATCACGGAGAAGTCCATTTGCAGGCAGGAAGCTCGTTATTGCATGGATTTGCCCTTTAAAGTGGGTGACATCACCATGCCGAACAACAGGTGCATAGCTGAACAACATATTCAAAATCTCAAGTGGAAGTTTGAAAGGAATAAGATCTATCAGGAGGAGTACACAGCATTTCTCACTGAGATGTTGGACAGTGGATATGCAGAGGTGGCTCCTCAAGACCACTTGGAAGGTAGAGATGGCAGTGTGTGGTATCTCCCTCATCACAGAGTCTATCACACAAAGAAAAAAACCTTAAGAGTGGTCTTTGATTGTGGAGCAGGGTTCAAGGGAAACTCATTAAACCGTCAGCTTTTGCAAGGTCCTGACCTCACAAATTCTCTTTTTGGTGTCTTAACAAGATTCAGGCAGGAGAACATTGCTCTGATGACCGATATCAAAGCTATGTTCCACCAGGTGAGGGTGTCAGAGAAGCATGTGGATTTTCTTCGCTTTCTCTGGTGGCCGAAAGGAGACACGTCAGAGTCTAGTGGAACACAGAATGAGAGTGCATGTTTTTGGAGAAGTTTCATCACCAAGTGTTGTTAATTATGCTTTGTGGAGGACTGCAACGGACAATAAGGATTACTTCAAGGTGGAGGTGACTGACACTATTCACAACAACTTTTACATGGACCATTGTTTGAAATCCTTGCCCACAGAAAAGGATGCATTGTCATTGGTTGTTGATCTGGCTGACATTTGTGCAAAGGGAGGATTTCAGCTGGTAAAGTGGACCAGCAATAGTCGAACGGTGTTGTCATCTATTACAGAGGTAAAACGGTCCGAAACAACCAGGCAGCTGCACTTGGAACAAGACAACTTGCCAGTGGAGACAGTGCTTGGATTGAATGGGTGTACTGAGAGTGACACTTTCTCATTCAAGCCTGCAGTGGAAAAGAGACCACATACCAGAAGGGGTATTCTTTCAATTGTCAGTTCCATCTATGACCCATTAGGATTTTTATCACCACCAACCTTGTTGCCAAAGATGCTGTTGCAAGAAATGTGTCAGAAAAACGTGTCATGGGATGATCCTGTACCTCCCACATTCTCACAGCAATGGACAGATTGGCTAATGGACCTGGAGAAAGTGGTAGAGTTTAAGGTGTATCGATGCATCAAGCCAAAGGACTTTGGAGAACCCATACATGCACAGTTACATCACTTTGCGGATGCTAGCGACCATGGTTATGGCACAGTGTCCTACATAAGGTTAGAGAACCAGGATAAAGCGATACATCTTGCATTTATGTTGGGAAAGGCTAGAGTTGCACCGTTAAAACAAACAACAATTCCTCACCTTGAACTGACTGCTGCTGTGCTTGCAGTTAAATTTGACAACATGCTCAGGAAAGAACTGTCATTGCAGTTGGAGAAGTCCTGCTTCTGGACTGACAGTCAGACTGTGCTGAAGTACATCAATAATGAGACCAAAAGATTTCACACCTTCGTGGCAAATAGAGTGGCCTCTATAAGAGAAGCAACGAATGTGGTTCAGTGGAGGTATATCAGCTCAAAAAGCAATCCTGCTGACGAAGCATCCAGAGGTCTGCCTGTGGATAACTTCCTGGCATGTAAAAGGTGGATTGAGGGTCCAGACTTTCTTTGAAAGCCAGAAGTAGATTGGCCACAACATTTTGCTCCACAGCCCATTTCGAAAGAGGATCCAGAGGTCAAAAGGGACCTAAGGGCAAACATCATTATCTCTGGCTCTGAGGATGCTACTGCAAAACTTATTCATCACTTTTCTGGGTGGACTAAGCTCAAGACTTCAATTGCTTGGTCAGTTAGTTAAGTCCTTTGCTGGCTCACCCACGCAATTAATTGAAGAGGAGATAATAAAGGCCAGAGATGCTATTGAAGGTCAATCACTTTGTTGGAGTGACCTCTCCAGAGCAGAGGCTGCCATTATTAGCTTCAGTCAGCAGGCTGCATTCATGGAAGAAATCACTTCATTGAGGAGTGGAGGATCAGGTGTAAAGAAAACCAGTGACATCTACAGGCTGGATCCTTTGTTGCAGGATGGTTTATTGAGAGTGGGTGGAAGACTCAGAAGTACGTCGGTTCTACCTGAGGAGCTGAAACATCCTGTAATACTGTCCAAAGCTCATCATGTATCTAATCTCATTCTGCGATATGTTCATCAACAACTTGGCCATGCTGGGAGGAATCACATGCTCTCAACTTTGCGACCAAAGTACTGGATCACAAGTGCTAATTCTGCCTGTCGAAAAATAATATCTGAATGAGTGGTTTGTCGACGGTATCGAGGACAGCCAAGTGAGCAGAAAACAGCCGACATGCCAAGGGAGAGAATTATTCCAGACCTGCCTCCTTTCACTAATGTGGACTACTTCGGGCCCATTGAGGTCAAGAGAGGACGTGCTATGGTCAAAAGGTATGGAGTAATATTCACCTGCATGGCAAGCAGAGCCATACATTTGGAGATTGCAAATTCTCAAGACACGGACTCTTGTATTAATGCCATACGAAGATTTGTGTGTCGCAGAGGTCAAGTGTCCAGTTTGAGGTCAGACAATGGCAGAAACTTTGTTGGAGCAGAGTGAGAGTTAAGAGAAGCCTTAGCTGCCATAGACCACAGCAAGATTCAAGGCGCTCTCCTGCAGAGGGGCATGGATTGAATGTTCAACACCCCTGCCGCATCCCATCATGGCGGTGTGTGGGAGCGATTCATCAGGATGGTTAGAAAGGTCTTGTTTTCTGTACTAAGACAGCAATCTTTGAATGATGAAAACCTGCATACAATCCTGTGTGAAGTGGAGGCTATTCTCAGTGACTGCCTGCTAACCAAGGTCTCTGATTATGTCAATGACTTGGAAGCTCTCACTCCAAATCATACCCTTTTGGTTAAAGGCAAACCTACTCTTGATCCTGGCCTCTTTCAGAAGAATGATGTTTACATCAAGAGGGGATGGAGGCAGGTTCAATATCTTTCAGATCTCTTTTGGAAGAGGTGGATAAGGGAATACTTGCCATTACTGCAGGAACGGCAAAAGTGGACGAAGCCTCGGGGAAGTTTCATGATTGTTGTCGTTGTGGATCCAACAGCTCCTCGTGGATCATGGATTATGGGAAGAGTAACAAAGACTTACCCGGACAAGAAAGGATTTGTACATGCAGTACGGTTGAAGACAAAGAGAGGGCATTTGGATTGGCCCATATCCACCTCTTCTTGCTTCAAGAAGCAGTGTAAAGGTCATGACCCCATGTTGAGTCACGTGTTGGAGGATCTTGACTCAACTTGATTAGATTGTTTTGTGACTCCTTTTTTGCTTGATATAATTGTTCTATCATCACAATTAGGGGCCGGTGTGTAGGAGCCACCTTTATTTGTCTGTCTTTTGAGTTTGTCAGGTCTCCACTGGTGGCAGTGTAGCATTTTCTTTATATTCACAGGTGTAGGTAATCAGGGGAGTATGGGGTGGAGGATCATGCGGTTTTTACCGCTCACTCAACCAGCTCACTCCTTTATTTTTTTCCATCAGCATCACTTTATTAGTTTCATTTTTGCATTTTTTTAAAAATATCCTACTTTTGACAATCACTTGTGAAGCACTTTGAATTCCATTTGATTTGTTTGAAAAGTAGTATATAAATAACTAAAGTTTGAAATCCTTGGCAAACAGAACTAAAATGATCTCTGTGTATACTAGGGATACACCACTCGGTATAAAAAGGTAATACAAGAAATGAAACTTCCCCCATAAATCTGGAGAAGACTACTTAAAATTGCTAGTTTACCAGAATCCAACAGTTTAACGTGGACTTTTCACCATCTCTCCTGACCTCACCTTCCCTCCATTAATGACTGCATCAGGATCCACAACATTGCCCAGAGACTTGGACATCTTCTCTCCCTTCTCACTGATAGCAAAGCCATGGACCACCAGTGACCTAGACACAAAAACACACAACATCAGTGTCTCACACGGCAAAGTCAGGATAAAAAAAATGAATGGGGCATATAAATGTCAGATGCAAATAATTTAAAAAGTTGTTAAGTGGCATTCTTTTAGAGTGAGAGCCTCACTGAAGGTTGCACAATGTGGGAAAAAATCAAAAAATATTGAGATTGTGTTGACAGATGTTACGACTGTTTTATAATCAACCGATTCTCGACTGGTGGAATGGTCAATTTATCATCAAATTTTCATTTTCACTTAATAAACTATCAAAATCATGATGATGTGACATTTGCTGGGGTCTGTGCCAAACATACATGCTTTCTTACACCTGAAGAACAAGATTTACAGGTCAGGGCATCTCTGCGGCACTACAGTACTTCATTATAATGTTGTTTGTCACATGCATTTTACCTCTATCGAAATGCTGCTCCATACTGCATAATGCACTTGAGCATATTGTGCCAATATTTTGATTAATTATTCAGCCCCAACCGCAATTAGTAGTTGCAATTCAATTTATTATTTTCTATGCATCTCACGCCAAGTCATTTACAGTGAATTAGACCTAGTGTAGACTACGCCGAGTGGATTGGATACTCACTTGTAAGGTGCCTTGCTCCTGACAGCTACGCTGGTGAGCAGCGAGGACTGAAACCAGCCTCCAATCTGGTCCTTCCCTTCCACATATACATCAGCCCTGGAGTCTGACTCTGGAGGGGTGGAGAGCATATCTATTTGACTTGTAGTGATGCACAAACAAAAGGTTAACAAAACTGTTAGTGTATGACCCAGATAACAATAAAGTGTATGGAAAAGACTAAAGACAAGAAAGACCAGGCAGAGTTAGCTGTAAAATAGCAACAACTACAATCAAATGTGACAATTGCCTTGTCTATACAGGCAGCATAATAGACAAATAGACAGATGTTGCAGCCATGGAAAACAAACAGCAGGGAAGTGTTGGCCAATTGGCAAAATGTCACAGTGTTGTCCCCAAGTCAGGCCCTCTGTGTGTATACTGCATGCTTAAGGGAGAGAGGAGAGGTTGGGATTCATGCTAGCCCGAAGACTTCCACAGAATTTTCTCCTTGCAGGTTTGGTATTTAGACCTCAAAGCTCACTCAAATGCTTTTGGCCTTAATTCAAGAGAAGATAAGAGATACTAATCTGGACGTATCTGATGTCAACCCATTGTGGTATGTCACATTCATGTGTATTCAACTGATAATTACAACAGATCCAAGAGCATTTGACGGCCAAAAGAGGGTGTATGAGAAGGATGGAGTCACAATAATAGTAAAAAGCCTGGGAAATAAAGACAGAAAGGGCCAAAGATACATTAGAAGAAAAAGGCTGCTGTGTTGGCTGTAGTAGGTGGATTATCAATAAACCTGTGACCAGGGGTTGGCGGAGTGGAGCAGGGAGCCAGCTGAGACGGGACTCAGGCTCCTCAGTGTCTCCCTTTATCTCCTCTGGAAATAACAAAGGGTAACAGTCCACTTTAACAGGTTATTAAGTCTTGTGTTCTGATTCAGGTTTTTAGTTATTTGCTCCATGTGACTTGTTTTACAACAACCAGAGTTTACAGCCATTCCAGCTGCTCTTAGAGACTGTTCTTTAAACTCAATGCTAATGTTTGCACATCAACAAGCTCACAGTGGTACCATTTGCTCATTAGCACTTGAGGGATCAGTTCAACAATAAATTACATTTTAGTCATTATCTGGTTTGGTGAGGTTTGTAGTCCACAAAGCATTTCTGGAGCTTTATAGCCAAACAGCATTGTGGCATTCTCCTAAACAACTGAAATAGATGGGGGAAGAAAAAAAAAAATCAAAGTCTCCAGAAGCCCATAGATCCCAAATTAATTTGAGAGGACGTTATCTATACCTTTTTAAAAACTAAAAATATATCTTTTATCCACTGTAACTGCTAAAATGAATGTGTTAGTGTCCTACCCATCTGAAGTTGCTGCACAAGCTCAATAGTGTGTTGAGGATGTAAACACTGTCTTTTCAAATCAATCTGAGATGGGTTTCTCTGGGTTTCCTGAGACTTAGTGAGCTGTATGGAGCCGCTTATGTTTTTTACATTATAAAATAAGTCCCCATCTGCTTTAGTTGTTTAGCACCACAATTGTTTTTTGAACTATGAAACATCATCCCACTTTCTACCGGCATGGGTTCATTGAATAAAGACTGAATTTTCATTTTTGGGTGAACTGTTCCTTTAACACAAAATACAGATCAGGCTGATGGGACATTTTTCAATCAGAGCAGTGCTGCAGGAACTTTTTTTAAATTCAAAATATTTCGCAAGAAACATCTGACAGGCCAATCTGCGGTCTAACTTTGGCCAGAGAGCCCAACTTTGGGCAGCCCTGCACTAAAGGAAAAGTTAGAGGATCATCAAAGTTAATACAATTTATACACAGGTGGAGATGAATGTCTGTACAAATGTTCAATTTCACCCAAAAAATATGAGGGAATTAATTTTAGATTAGCCATCTACTGGTAATAGCTGTTAAGAAATATCCATGTTCTTCTTCCATTGAAACTTTATCCCACACTGGCACTTTGCTAGTTACTACCACATGATATATTGCTCCAAATACATCATGCATACAAAGTAGCTGCAGTAGCTCATTTTTAAAAAATATTTATCATGTCAGCAATTGGACAAAAAACTAAAACAACACAGATTCCAATGATCAGAATAAGGCTGAATATAGGATCGAATAATCGGTCAATCCCCAAGTAAGAAAGTTCTATCTGGCAGCCTTTACTGATTTCACTCATTTTATTGTCTGCAGTTCTACTAATGCCGAGTTGCAGACACATGGTATGCCGAGACTGCACTGCCTTCTAATCCAGGTTTGTGCTGCTTTCTAACTACTTGTTTTACGTAGTCTAATTAACTTGCTTTGCAAAGTGTATCGTCAGCACAAATGTAAGCCGATTTCTCCACAATAAGCCTAATGAAATTGGAATTGATTAAAGGCATCGTGAAGGCTAACAGTCAGTGAAATGAGATGGAGAATTAACTGCTACTCTGAGAAGAACCCTGATGAGTACAGTGTTTCCTCTACGTTCATTTAGGAGTGGCGGCCCGCCATTCCTAAATCCTAGCCGCCGCTCCTTCAAATTTCTCTTTTTTTATTTTATTTTTTTTATTGTCGCAAATACACCACCGCCGCATGTCTCCACCTTCACAGCAGAGTCCTGCACTGGGTCGGATACTCTCGAGTAAGGTAAACTACAGATAACTATCTCGCTCAGTATCTACTCCTTGCCACTCATCTGCACCTCGATGATGGACCACAGCGTGTTTTAAATCAGGTGACAGAACAACAACAGTCTCAGTAGGCTACAGATCAGTGGTCGCTGTTGCCGGTGTGTTTTTAAAATTAGCGGGTTTGATNCGCTCGAGTGCAAGTGGAAAAG
>CAEMYA010000196.1:18993-47266 GCA_903131615.1 Diplodus sargus | reverse complement strand
AACTGATGCCAAATAAGAAAAGTGAACGGACACTACAATACTTAAAGTCATTTTCACTTACCCCAAAATAAGAAATGCCTTATACATATTTATTTTATTCTATTCCAATTACATGTATTATTTTATTAAGGGATATATTTTTTATTCATTTTGTATCTTGTCTTATCACTCAGTGCCTGCTATATCTGATTGTCTGTACTTTTGCAAATGTTAAATAAAGATTTTCATACAAAAAAAAATAATAGGTTAGGTCCTCCTGCAGTACACGGAGGCGGCTCCCCTCCTGTGTGGGCGTGGCTCCAGCGCCTCTAACTGACACGCCCCCAGCGTTTCACAGCAGAGAGAAGTGCTTGTTTTTCCAGGATTTTGAGACCTAATTTTATATACTTGGCAATTTTTTTAATCTTTCAAAAAAAGTTTCTGTGGTATGACAAACTCATCACACAAATTTATTTTTGCTTTACACGGACTTTAAATCGAATAGATCTAATGTTTATTCAGCGTTCTGTCTGTCTCTACCTTTATGTCTGATCTGCAGCGGGTCGAGGCCGCTGGTTGCCAACTCCCCCAGAGCTTTCAGCTCGATGGGCAGGCCATGGCAGTCCCAGCCTGGGATGTAGTGGACCTGTCGCCCTCTCAGCATCTCAAAACGGTTACGGATGTCTTTCAGGATCTGGAACAAAAGCAAAATTACGCTTTTAATGATCATCTTGGCAGTGTTTGAGCTGTCACTAGCCGTTTTTAGACAGAGCACCAAGCCGCCAATTTGCCCGTCCTTTTGGCGGCTCGGTCCGCGGTTTTAGACAGAGACCGGCAAATTGGGGGTCTGTTGTAGTCCGCCGATTTTCCGCCTCGGAGGGTACACTTGTTTCCGCCTCGACTGCTATCTAAAACCGAGGCGGAAATGTGCCGGCCTCTGCGTGAGGTGGGCGGAGGTGTCAATGACCTGTACTGTTGTGCGACCCACGACCGGGGAGTTTTAAAACCAAGAAACAGCTGCTCACAGCAGTCAGTCCATCATTTCATCCGCGGACATTAAGATGAACAACTGAGCAGCCGCTGAGATCCAGGAGCCTCGGTCTCTGTAGCTGTTTTGTTATGTTACCTTGATGTTATGTCGGAAAGCTAAGGATGGTCGCGACTTTCAAATTAAAAGCCCCCCGCTAAGAACCCAGCTCTAAACTCCAGTGGGGTGCAATGTAAAGCTCTTATTTTGAAGACAAATTCTATGTCACCGTTCACAGCCCAACTTCCAGCTTCACGTCACGCCACATGTTTACGCCGACCTCAGAGGCGGCTTTTGGAAAAGGAGGAATATTACACCTCGGTTTTAGAAAGACGGGCCGGCAAATTGCCACCCTTACCTTGGAGCAAATGTGCCGCCTTTTCTATCTAAAAAGGGCTACTGCTAGCAGAATGCTGATCGTCTAATTCATATTGGCAGCAGTCAAACAATAACTCAGTGCTTAGTATTTGTTATAACAAACCATAACAGTAGGAAATAACTGAAACATTACAAGCACACCGTTATGTTGATCACCTTATTGAGTGCATGTCCTACATGAGGGTCTCCATTGGCATACGGTGGTCCATCATGAAGACAGAACTCCTTCTTGGCCTTCCTCTCTCTCTGCCAGGAGTACAAATCTGCAAATCCACACTTCTGCATATGGAGAGAGTATTAGTATTTATGAAGGACAAAAACAAAGCATCATTAACACAGAGTTGTCTGTAGCAGTGCTTAACCATCAGCATTGAGCAGACAGTTAGATTTGTGTTGTGAAAAGTTGAGTATGCACACACAGACGAACCTGGGGACCATAAGACGATGAGTGTGTTATGTGTTGCCAAACCTAAATCAATACTTGGCCTTATATTTAGTCTACAATTCAGAGACAAGTCTGTTTAGCTCACAATGAAGAAGAACATCGAAAACAAGATTCCCCCCCATGCAAGCCGATATAAGAATAAATCCTAAATAAATGTAGAGCACTTTAAGTTATGTTCTACAATATGTGTCCACCTGTCAACGAGAGAAACATTACTTGGCATTATTTTGAGTGGAAAGTCGTTAGCTTATATCGACGTGCCTGCTGAATCTCGAGCTCCCGGTCCAGCAGCTTCTGTCCGGTTAGCTTCATTGGGAATTCTGTCCGTGGAAGGAGCACTGTGTCTCGGTACAGCGCCTGAGCAGAGCCTGTCTCTGCGGGCTGAGCACTGCCTTCTCCTGACCTCACATCATGACAGCGGCTTGAGCTGAAGGAGAGAGCACGGTGCAGGAGGCCGCCTCCCCTGAGTGACCCCCGTCCCCAACTCGCGAACGTCCGGCTTACTGCCGAAAACCGACACAGCAGCATGGAGAGGAGATGTAGCTCTGTGGCCTGCGAAACAAACAAAAACCGGACAACTGGGTTGTTTCTGAGTTGTGGCGAATATTCCGCCTTCTTCCAATCTTGTATCCCCCCCGGAAGAAATTGTAGAGAGGACAACTACGGAAACAAAGTAGACTCTAAAGTAACGGCAGTCGCGTTTTTTGACTGTAGGGGAGTACAGGCGTTCACTGGGGGCGCTATTTATCATTCTTTAAGGCAAACAGTTGTAGCCTGCTCAGAGGGCACAGCGACTGGAGTCTACGCCTGTCTTGTGTTTTTAGAATAATGACTGATGTTCACTGCTCATCAGTAGTCACAGCAGGGAATTCCATATTCATGATGCCATTAATACGGATTCATATTTTGAAGTAGCAGTACTACACGTATTCATCTAACTAATACTGAAACACAGAAACACATTATTTATAATCACCAGAATGACTGCGCGTACGCTCACACACATAAATATCCTGTGATCTAGCTGCTAATGTTGTTCTGTGGTCCTGTCAAGTGTTGCTGGAACTGTTGCTTTCCAGTCTTGCCAGTCTAATGTGATAAATACGGACATCATTTTTTTATGGACGTTTCTCCTTTTAAGATATCTTGTGATTATGCCCAATGCCGTTTAATTGCAACCGCGATGCCCTAATTTCAGAGCTTCATGGTAGCACTAGAACGCATCACCAAGCACACATCAGTGAGTAGTATCAAACTTTTTTAATGTAGGCAAAATATTAGCCTAATACTGTCCGTCATCATGACGGCTGTGCCGGACAGCTGAATGCCCATACGCAAGATCCATACAAACGTTATATTCAAAGCGCGAAGTATATAGCTTGACATTGTAAATCAGAGTCGTTTAAATGTGCTTTACTCAATGTAGGCCTATTATTTCCGACGGCACCCGAATGCAGCACATTTCATGCAACATCAGATGGTTTTGAGTGGCTGATTATGTCACCGGGGTATAAAAGGCAAGCCTGCCTCTCCAATTTCAGTTACCAATTCACTAACCGTCGGACCCTCACGGAGCAGCCAGCCTTTGTTCACGCAGCACCGAGATGAATAAGATGTGTCTCGCTCACATTGGAGTTTTCCTGCTGACTCTCCATCTCGTCTCATCACAGGTACATTTTGTTTTTTCCCCTCTTTTTGGTGTTTAGTGTTTAATGTGTATGTCAACCTTAATTTTAAGGTGTTGTCAGTTGTATTCCTAAGGAAGCGGACAAACTGAAGTTGTGACTTTTTAACTCAAACCTCGCTCTGCTGACTATAATTTCCAATTAATGTATTGGTCAAAATCACTGGCGAAAGGGCAGCGCTGCGGGTTACAGGCTAATTTTAAGCAGAAGTTACAATATAAAACGGGAACAAAGCCTACCTGTTCATTGTCCTGTAACTCGGAGGGTTTTGAATGACAAATTGGTCTTAAACGGGCTCAAACAAGACTTAACCAACTGAACCCCCGTCATTTCTCTTTGGCAGTTAGGATGAATGTAGGCCTACATGGTCTTTCAACCGTGAACTATGACTTTTAAAAATTCATGGACTTAATGGACGCAAATCTTTCAACGAGCTTTTGTTTTTATGGCATTAGAAGTAAGTTTTGGCTTACAAAAACCATCATTTGGGCTGCAGGGTGCAGGAATTAATGCGTGTTTGAAATTGAACCTGCCTGCAAGAATTTGGCATCTTGACACGTACGGACGTGGTAGCCTACACAACAGTGTCCACAGGAATAACGAACAACGAGTTTGCGCAATAAACATAATCGTGGTACAGCCCTATACTAACCCTGCATGAACTTTTTGTAAACGTGAAAGAACAGGAAGTAATGTGGTCTTGTGTTGTAGGTGGTCCTGAACGCCACAGACGCTCCCATGAACATGACCACCATGATGTCTAACTACACCATGACGCCCACTGTCATGGTGACTGTGCCATCCAAAAACGGCTCTGGGATGATGGACGCCTTCACGCTGCTGCTCCCGCTTGTACTCGCAGCCTCTCTCCTGCTGGGCTGCTCCCAATGAGCGGACTGATGGCTCTTGGCACCGGACACGCGCCGCCAGACGGTGGGACTAGGATCACAATGTCATTTCAAGAGCAGTCATTTAAAAATCCCATCTCATAAAACTGACTTTGAAGTTCACAAAATGTCTGTCCTTATTTTGGGGATTTGATTTAAAAGGAGCGCGCATGTCCATAGCAAAACACTGTCAGTTTTATGCACCAACCAGGACGCGTCCTGCTGTTCTTTGCAAGGGCCCTTCACGGACCCTATGAAAATTCCCCCTTGCCGGGAAAGGCCCATCTCTTGGTTGGATGTTTGGAATATATTTTTGGCAGGTATAACTTGTATGCCCTCTATACACTCGGAACAGGGTTTCTAAGAAAAGTGATTGTAGACATGTTTTGGAAAAATGCTTTTAGAAATCAAATTTTTGTAAGTCCAATAAAGGTTTGAATTGTATTTGGCCCATGATTTTCTTTTGCTGTTGTAAGGCAAATTCATTTGTATTGCAACTTGATGTGCCTTGGAGATGAATGCTGAGCTCCATTTGCCCTAATTTTGAACAAATGCTGTATTCAAAATTATGTCCTGACACTCCTGAAACTGGAGTGTTAACATGAATACAGTATTGAATAGAAGTAAATGTACATGGTGTACTCTTATGGTTGCAGCTCTGTTCTTTTGCACTGAAACTACATGCAGAGAAATGTACTTAAACTTTTTTCCCACCTAACCCATCACATATGGGCTTGTGTTCAAGTTTGACAGGTGCTGTACAGAATGTAGGCTGTGCAATGTTTTTACAGAACAGTGAATCTTGGTCTTCTGCTCCACATATTTTGGATGTTTCAGCTGATCATGCTCTGCAGTCTGATAACAACCCTCTCATTTGAATCAGGTGTGTTTGGGCAGGGCTCCCAAGACTGACTATCTGCTTAAGGAAAGGGTTTTGTTCACTGAATCTCAGTTGAACATGCATATATAGCACATCTTATGACAAAAGTTTTGGTTCAATAGGCAGCTTACATGTGTGTTTTCTAAACTTGAAACATACAGGGATGAACCTTTTTTAAGGATGAGAAGATTGTATTGTTTTTGGGATCTTTTAACAAGGTAATTTTGTGGAAAACCATTTTATTTCAGGTTATTCAAACCAGACTATTTTCAGGTCTTGGAACACAGCAAGCTTTAGTTGGCTTAATTTTTTTTTTGTTTAAATTAATCCTAATGTAAAGCTATCACCCCATGTTAGCCATTTCTATCATCAGGTGGTCACACATACCAAAGTTTCAAGAGTAAACAGTGTTTTCTCAAAGGGTGGATGTGAGCACTAAACAAATACTTTAATAATTGACTGAAGAGGGATGAATAATTCAAAGGCTGCTGAGCCAAACCTCCTCCTTCACATGGTGCAGGGGCTTTTCCATCAAAGGGTCTCTCTGTCAGAGACTGACTGCTGGAATTCACCTGTTACTACCCCTAACTCCACCTCCCCCTTGTGCACCCACTCTTGATCTGTGTGGGAATTGCATCCCACCCTGATCACATGACAAAGGCTGTATTGTCAAGCTTATCTTATCTGCTCCAGAGCTAGACTCAGATCAGAACCCCCATTAGCCTCACTCTCATCCTTCATTCCCCTTTCTCCTTCATCACGTACCTCTGCGTCTTCCTCATAAATATTTCTTTTTTAATGAGTGAATCTCCATCTCTACTCTCTCTTTCCCCTCTCTCTATTTCATAATCTAAAACAGAAGAGGACTCATGGAGCTCTAACCACATTCCTGCGGTGCCACCATGAAACTTTAATGCCAGTGGAGTGCAGTCAGGTGATAAGAGAAGGGTTCTCCTTTAGTTGACTGTCAGGCTGTGACCACTTATCACCCTCCTCCTCCCTTCCAGCCATGTCCCTCTGTCCACCTGAACCCTAAGAAGAAACCTGAGTTCAGGTGTAGGTGTGTGTTCACTGGTGAAGAGTGGGGGAGGGAGCACATGCTAGGTAACCAATGAAAGAGGGGGGGAGAGGAAGGGCAACAGGAGGGAGACAGGGGTCAGTGAGAGTTGAAGGACACTCCAACAAAGCTTTCATTGCTTTGATGGACAAGTGCTAACACATATGATCTTTTCAAAGAAGGAATCTGTATTACAAGACTCTCAAAACCATGAAGCCTCTGATAAGTGTTGTGACAGTAACCACGAAATGGCGACACTGATTTTTACCATCACAGCCTTCTTATCTGAAAATGCTCCTCAATGAGTCAGCAGTCCTTCCACAGTGTCTCTAACACGGCAGCCCGAGTTTGTTGCTTATCAATAAGTCAAAGACTATCATGTGCTGGAAACGGGTATCGCATCGCCTTTGCTGTGGCTTCCCAGCACCGAACAGCTTCAAGGAGGGTTGTTATGTAGCTACTACTTTTACACTGGATGTACCTGTAAATGATGACTGTGGGAGAACTGAAACAGTGAAGTCTCTGACATGATGACATATTGCTCATGCACTGAGTCATGCCTTTAATTTACTGTTAAAGGGAAGTGAGGTAGATGCAGTTCCTAGTGAGATGCTGCTATGATTTGTTTCTGTGTAAATGTATGTTTGAGAGCAACTGAGAAATTAGACTGTAAATGTGTTAGCTATGCTGGTGTCATGGCTTTAGGGATGGCAGTGTCATTATGATCACCATAAAATTAGCCAAAGTTGATGTTGGCCATAAAATGAATCGACCAGATGATCCTCTGACCCTCTAGTACTACCAGAGAGCAAAAATATTCACATATCCTGTGATGAATCTTAATCATGTTGGTGACCCCCTCACTTTTCCTGTAGCTCCACTGCAGGTTCTTCTCAGTGGTTTGGAGCCAATGTCTTCACAAATGGACTACCAAGAAGTCTGATTTGGACATTCCTGCCAATTCAAAATTGGTGATTACTATTCATTTAGTTCCATTATTTGGCCAAACTGTTAGTGTTTCCATAGCTTTGGCTAACTCCCATCAGCACAAGCAGTACTTTGTGTTTAGTGCTAATAAGCAAATTTAAGCATGCAAACACACTAGACTACACTTCACAAAAGTAAAATAGCAACACTTTTGTTTTTGCTCAGTGTTAAAATAAAAGACCTGCAACTTTTTCTGTGCAGACAAAAGCTTATTAATCTAAAATGTTTGTCTTTGTCTTGAAGTGCCCACAGTAAAAGGTAATTCTAAAATGTGCAAGATAATAATACAAGGGAAGTCTGCTGCCAATATGCCACCTACACACTTCCTCAGAACTTGCTAAATCTGTGGCGGTGTATTGTATGATAAATCTGCCCATTTTAGAGTAATCTTTTATTGTGAGAATACAAGGCACACCTGTGTGCCAACCACGCCTTTTAATCAGCATCTTAATATGACACACCTGTCAGGTAAAGTGATTTGATTTAGAAATAAGTGTTCACTAACATGGATTTTAATGAAGCAGTTGCAGTGTAGTAAACATTACATCTGTTAAAGGTATAACATGTTTGCATGCTGGCATTAGCATTTAGCTCATACAATTGGTGTGCCTTATTACAGAGCCATTAGCATGGCTATAGACTTATAGTTTCGTTATTATTAGTTTAATGCAGGCTAAGATGTTCTAAGCTGCATTCACACTTTCATTTCTCTGTTGCATTTATTGATCTGTTTATGCTGTATGAATGTATCTTTGATGATAGGTCACCTCTGTCCTCACCTTTAGCCATGCTCTTGTTAATTGGTGATAGGCAAGATAGTAAGTAGCCACCTGATCACAGAAAAAGCCAAAGAAAAAGAAAAGTGCATCCATCATTATTTTTTACTTTTTACTTTGTAATTTTTAAGTTTTACTTTATCATTTATTAATTTTTTACTATTTTTATCTTCCCAGTGTTTGCTGCACTTTACTCCATTATGTATTTTCTTAATGGTCTAAGACTACTTATCTGTTTCTATTGTTCGTACATGAAATCCTTTTATTGCTCTTATTAATTTGAATTAACTATTAACTATTTCTAAAAAATGTAGAGCAAGCGAATGGAATAGAAATAGTTCAGATTTATTTATTATGTCTGAATAAATAAATCTGAACTATTTCTATTCCATTCGCTTGCTCTACATTTTTCAATTGTAATTTCAATTGTGTTCCTTGTAATTGTTGTGCTTTGTTTGTCAAAGCACTTTTTAAACCTTGTTTTTAAAAGTGCTATATAAATAAAGTTATTATTATCATTATCATTAGATATCAACTTCAGAAAGACAATGTTAAAGAATCTGAAAAAGAAAATGACTGAATATGGATTGTGACAGACAGAGACAAACCTGGCAACCCAGTGAAATCATGCCATAAAGCAATTTACATTTGAAAGGAGAAATGGATTGAACAATACAATTGTTTTGTTTGTTGTTCAGTTGGTTGGTTTGTTAGCCGGCTTACACAAAATCTACAAAACAGAATTCTAAGAGACGTGGATGGAAGATGCATCTCAGCCCAGAAATGACTTCTGGATAAAGGGACGGATAATGGATTTTTTTCCACACCTTCTTTTACATTTTGATCAATGAACATGTCAGGGGAAAAACTCCTGCCCACTGCCCATTTTACTTGCAATTAGGTTGAATACCAATAATGTTTCGGTACTTAGACTTTCATTTATTTAAAAGACAATGGGCTTGTAGACTCGTCAGGCCACACTTGAGACAGACATCCCTCAAAATCCCATCGAACACACCTAGACCAACAAATCTATGCCACTGAATGAAACCATTTTTTTTTTTTTTTTTAAAACCTCATAAAGGGAAAAGTTCATATATAAATGCCTGCAAGTTCACAACAGAAATAGTATAACAGTATACATGTAATACCAAAGTAGGTTACAGCTTAATATGTCTTCAAGAGCCTGTCCTTGAAAAAAGTACATGAAATTAGGCACAAAAGAAAAATATGTATTCATACACACACACAAATCTAGACTACGAAGAAGCTGTTTACGACAAACTCTAACTTGAGACAACTATATGATGAAGAAGACAGTCAAAGAAATATAGTGTAGAAAAAGTAAATCTAATCAAAGATTACAGAAAAGGCCACCTCATGACATCACATTAAGTGGTAAATCATCCAGACCACTAGGAAGCACGGTCTAATCTTTCAGTGGGTATGTCTCCACAATAAAATTTAAATAACAGATAGTTGAGTGGTTAAGAGCAAATGCCACATACGTAGCAGACCCTGGTTCGAACCTTGGCCAGAGGACCTTTGCTGCATGCCACACTCTCCTCTCTCTTCCATTTCCTGTCTATCTACTGTCAAATAAAGGTGTCTATGCCTGAAAAAATCTTAAAAAAAACAACCCCAAAAAATTTCATTTCATAGTACAGAACTGGTATTCTCTTCTTCTCTCGAGCCTGTCCCTAAACACATAAAAATGACATAGAATTAGAATTAGGCGAAACATATATAAATCTAAGTTATAATACTGAGTGCCATTTGATATGTTTGTGTTATCCATGTGTGAGCAGTTAATGATAGGCTTATCATCCAAGTATCTGGCTACCATGGCAACCATCTGTGCGTCATCTTGGTTTCCTCATGTCATTACATTGTCTACAATAACATCCATCTATCCATCCATTTATTCTAGAAGCGAACTGGATGATAAGCGATGTTTGACCTTAAACCGCCTTCCAAAAACCGCCTTTTAAAAATGCTGAGCTTATGCAACCACATGTTAATCTTCGGAAGTTGCACCAAGCTGAAGAAGGCAACTCTGTGCTGGGGAAATCCCTTCACCTGGCACTGCCCAGCTGTGTCACTAATCTACTGGCGCACACACGTGCGCGCACACACACACACACACACACACACATCCTGTCTGCTAACAACACTGCATAGTTATAATGAGCAAGCACGTACTGTATTATGATAACTCTTTTATCTTTTAGTATAGAGCATTATCAGCACTGATTAATTGTTTGGCATATGATCACTTTAAACAGACAATATGAAGAAAAAAAACAACAAAAGCTTTCCTTTAAAATTAGTAACTGTACAAAGAAAGAAATGTTTGTGTTTTGGAATACCCATCAAAACCAGCATTGGTTCAAGTCACTTACAATTAACCAATTTGAAATGTGAAAAAACACTGTACTTTACGGTAAAGCATCAATTATTAGTGTTTAACTTATTGTGTGGATTGCATGACCTTCTCATGCTTAACATTTTTCAGTGTTTAAATTAGTGAAGAAAAATTATGAAATGCTCAAAGCACCAAAAACATACATTTGAAAAACTTAACAGCAATGTCTCCGTCATGAAATTATGTCCCGATAACTCAAGATAATGAGAGCTTGTGACTGTGGGATGCAGACATTAATGGTGTCCTTCTCCGCTGAGCTGAAACATTAGCATTAGCTTAGTTTGATGGCCTCTTGTACTTGAATAGAAAATGCACTGCCCATTGTGTAGTGATACAGAAAGAAAATAATTTCAACATGAAACTGCTCACAACAAGGTATGTGGATTATCTTGAGTAACAAGATCATGGATTCTGGAAAGCGACATTGCTGTTGACATTCAAAATAAATCTATTTTTTGCAGCGCTCGAAGCACCACAATTTGAGTGCCATCCAGTTCCCTTACAGTGGAGAAAAGTCTGACATCATTACAGCTGATATCTCCCAAACTTTGCAACTCTACCAAAAATGTGTCTAAGACTCTCAAGCAGAGATTAAAGGCATTTTCTGTGATCCTATTACCATGTAGGAGTACCAGAATGATTTCTGTGAAAGAGGCAAGGCTTATGTGAGCGTGTGAGGAGTCCTTGCCTTGCTGAGATTCATAAGCAAGTCCTTCTCAGTCAGCCTTGAGCAAGGGCGACATTTGCGTAATGAACACAGAGACCAGGATCAAATGATCCTGGAAAAGCTGGGTAGGTGGGAGGGATGGAGGGAGGATGAAAGAGGGGACAAGGTGATACCACAAAAATCCACACATCCAGAGAGGAGAATGTTGAAAGAAACAAGAGCCCAGCAGGGGCTCTCTGTGTTTTGCTGTGAGTTTGCATGTGTGCAATTTCAGAAACAACAAAGGTAGCTCCATGCATGTAGCGCTTTAAGTCAAATACATTGAGCTACCTAGGTTACAGACTGCCATTTTGTAGCTTTTCCTTCATGTTATAACCACCTAGAATGACCTTGACATGCAGTATGATTTCCTATGTCATTAAAGGGGCAATTTGGAAAATGGACAGAATCTTAGTTTAAAACATACAAAAATTAACACTATCAACAGAACGTGAAGAACAGTGTTGACGTAATGTCTAAGACATCTATGTACTGTGTTGCAGAGGTGTCTACTCAAGTTAGCATGCTTACCAGCTAGCATCAGCCCACCTGGTCTTGTTTTAACACTTTGTACTGCAAGAGGTATTATTAAAGTCCATAAAGGCAAGTCTTGCCAAATAGCAGCCATCTTGGCATTGCCTCCATGTGGTTGTTTGTGGCTAACAATGAGGCCCTTATCTAAATGAATGGTGAGAGTTCCAGAACCTCTCTTTCAATGGTCACCAAGACATACAAACTGCATGCATAGAAACAACTGTCAAATCTGAAGAAAAATTCTAAAAAGGTTTGGTGACTTTGCCCCAAATGGGTTTAAAACACCTTTCTCTCAAGTTATAGCCTACCTCTGCATATGTGCACAGTTTCAAACAAGGGCACAAGCTCTAACTAGCCTCTTAATCGGATTCTTAATTGGCTAAATGTGGCATGTCATGGTAGGGGCTGGGTGCAGAATATATTTAAATACAGCAGAGTCCAACATAGGTACTTTGTGTTGTTCTCAGCCTGCATTTACCTTCTTTCAACCAATGGCGAACAGGTTATGTGCTGAAAATAGCTGCCATGCTAGCTTCATGCTAATTATAGCAGCAGTGAGCTGATTGAGGAATTCCTGGACACTATAACAAAGTAAGGGAATAGTACAACTAATCTTGGATAACACATGGCAAATATCTCCTTCTTCAAAAGTCATTGTTGCCTGTTATTCCTTTTTTCTCAAAATAAGTGACAAAATATGCAAGGGTCTTCAGGATATTTCACCTTATTTACAAAGCAAATAAATCATAATTATACAAAATAATAATAATACATTCTGAGAATTATTTGGTTTGTTAAATATAAAATGTATTAATAAAAATATGAAAATGATCTTTCTCTACAATTAAGAAGGAAGAATGACTGCCTTTGTCATTTTAGGCAACCCAATATATTACAACACTCAATTTGATGAATGAAATAGATATACAGGTACAGTTTCTAAATACAGTATAAACAGAGACAGTATATAGACACTAAAAATAGAGAAGAAGAAAAGAGGAAGAAGTACATGCCTTGTCACACCAGTGAAGTAAGGTCACTAAGATAATCAAATTCATTTGTCAGGTGTACAGTGGCGGTTCTGTGAGTTAAGCATGTCAGTTTCTCAGATGATGCAGCAACAGTCATATCAAGTCATTAAAGACGAAAAATAATATTTCGATTGTATGCACTTTTTGAAAACTGCTGAGTTACAGTATCAAGTTTGTCATGAGTGTAACAAGGACCAAGTATAGATTCCCTCCTGCAGGTAAATAGGACATGATTACATGGAGCTGGAGTTGATTGAGAGAAGGTTAGGTTAGGATTCTGCAGGTATTTTGTCATTGAAGTTGTTATGCAACTCTTCTGCACTCAGTCTTTCTTCTGTCACTTCTGTCAAGATTTGATGTGTGTATTGGACTTTGATATGTGTAGTCTGAATGGACACATCTGAGGCAGGGTCTAGACTTGTTGTATAAGGAATGCTGACCTCTTTACAACACCTGTGTATATAGAAACCTGTGTAGACCCACTTGTTTTGGTTGAAAAGGGGTATAACTTCCCAAATTTAGATTATTGGTATAAAGCCTGTCATTGCTCAGAAAGCTGCTCTTAGCTAGGCAGAAGAGGCAAATGATAGCCAGGAGGATAACGATAGGTACCTTACCCACCTGTGAGATAGAGGATGTACATATTCATGTAAAAGATATGAAGTATGCAGATGTGTTGAGTTGCGTAAAGCAGGTTTGGGGAAGGCCCATTCACTAGACCTGCGCAGTGGCCCAGCCATTTCAGGTAGCAAGTCTGTGCTAGCATGGTCCAAAAAATCCAAACTCACCGAGATAACAGATGCAGGTGAAGTAAAGACGTAAAGCAGAAAATGGGTCAATCTGATTTTAAAAGAGTGATGTGAGACATTTACTTAAACATTTCATATAATAAATATCAGTGTCAGAATAAATCCATCCTGCATTTATTTATTAGTACCACCTTCAGAGAACAGATACAGCAAGCTCTCAAAATGTGATGAATGTCGTAAAACGTCTTTGAGTTTGTCACTTATTTTAATTGATTCTTTCCATCAAAGAAATTTAAAGCCTAAGCACTGGACTCAGCAAAAATGTCCTGAAGTGACCAAAAGTGTCTTACAAGCTACAAGCTAAGAATTTCCATCAAATAGCATAGTCCTTTCCGTGTACCTGTGTTTAGTGACTTTGTCAACAGTCAGTTACTTGTGTCCACAGTTGCATTATTGTTGAGTCATACAGCTGAAGCCTGCTCCCCATTAGTCATTCCTGTATTCTTTCTCCTTTTGCTGGAGTCTCCACAGTCATTGATGGAGGGAAACCCAACCCTCTGCTCGACCCATTGGGCAACACTAAGGAGCTTCTTGTCTTGGAAGGCGGGGCCGATAAGCTGCAAACCAATGGGAAGGCCCCGTTTTGATAAAGCAGTTGGCACACAAACAGAGGGGAGACCTTGGAGGAAGAAAAGGAGAGCTGATTAAAAGCTCAGGTAAGGCAATGATTAGATCTCAAGGTTAGTTACTGTTTAGTTTGGAAAGGAATAAAAGGCGGGCGAAAGTTTAACTGAATCTAGACACTGTGAAATACACTGAGCTGAAGTCGTGATGTATTTCTTGCCATCAGAGCTTACCAAAGAAAAATGAGGGAACTGCTTTTGCTTATTTCCTCTTTCAATTCCACTTTGACATTTATTCTCCACTGTGCTTTTCTTATGGCAAAAAATAGTTCTGGATGAAACGTTCGTTGTTCCAGATGTGTGGGTGTATTATAGTGCGTGTGTATCCATGTATGAAGAATATATAAGTTCCTGATTCCTCCCACACTTCCTATCCATGCGTGAACAGTTCTGTTTTTCTCTCTGTACCTGCCATGTTGACAGGCTGGGTGAAGATGTCTTCCTGTGCACTGCGAGTTCGGTTGTCTTCCTGTGTGAAGTCGGAGTAACAGGCTGCGTCAGTCAGAGTGGTGGGCGTCAGCAGCAAGTCCACACCTGAGCTGAACACGTGCTTGAAATCGTTTGTAATAAGCTGGCGGACTTTCTGAGCCTTCACAAAGTAGTGCTGGTAGTTCCTGACAAAACAAGGATGTCTACAGTTAATTCTTGCTACTTTGGAAATATTATAGCTCCACCAGACAATTTTATTCTGTCTTATATTTCATGAAAGACAACTTGGCTAATAAACAAATGTGCTCATAACTTTCAGATCACATAACAATAAAGATCAGAGAGCAGAGAAAACATCAAAGCAAAAAAGTGTCAGCTACACAATGGTTTGAAGGTAAGAGACTGAAACATAAGGGTGCATGAATCGATCTGTTGTCTTACTGTTTGAGCAGGAAGAAGTTTCCAGACAGTATCCTCCCTCTCACTACATCGTTGAAGCCCTCATGACGGGTTGAGGCATACATGGCCTCCGTTGAGCTGTTCACTGGACTACGATGGCCTGATCAAAGAGGGCGGGATATCAATACCCTTCCTGACTGTAAAAAAATTCAGACTCCCATGATTTTATGTGTGATGCCAACTAGTGTAAAGCATTGTAGTTTATACCGTATTCTAGGCCGTCAAAACGGGCCATGTTAGACGCCACCTCAGCATGGCACAGGACGTGGTAGCACACAATGGAGTACTGGGTGTGGGGGAGGGATACTTGCACCACCCGCGCCCCTGCTCTCTCAAACATGTCAGCAACACGACTCCACTGCACTAGAATCTCCTCAGACAGCCCTGGGGCGTGGTACTCCTAACATATATTAAGAGACAGGAGAGACAGAAAAGACAGGAACTTTTAGGAAATCAATGTAGGGGGGGTACAAGAAGCATTTAAAATGAAAAAATTTAAGAATACCTACAAAATCAACAGTACATGCTACAATTTTGAAACTTTCACCACACTGTAGCCCCAATACTGCTGAAACTTTAGTCCACTCAAACTCAAGACAAATTATTAAGTCCATCACTCAGTTTTTTTCAAAACCTGTAAAACTTATAAAACCTATCTCCTCCCACAATTTTTGCTCAATTGTCACCAAACTTGCTAGCATCTTCAGACTGTCCTCCACAAAACTTGTTTCTCAGATTTTTGATTTATCAAAAATTAAGCCTACAGTGCATCAAAATGTTTGACTGTAAACAGTACTGTAAACATATACTATCAAATTCTTGCTAAATACATTTTCAATCTTCCTGAAAAAAATGAGAATATTTTGGAGTCATGGTTGATGAAGTTTGGCAAGTATCAGAATTTTATCTCAAAAACTGATTTTTTGAGAACATTTTGAATTCTGCTCTCATGGGAACAACTGGAGTCAATGTAAGAGTGGCATTTTTAAACGTCAGATTTTCTCTTATGTAGCAAAACACTTCACAAACAAATCACCAACATTTCCATGCTGTCAAGATACAATTTATGTATTATCAGATTTTTCCTCAGGTAACAGAATTTCTGACATTTTGACCATTTTTGAAATCTGCCTTGACAACAGCTGCCCGGACAGTGACTCCCTGAGTCGACAAATGAAGCTACACAGCAGGTCTCACTTCCAGCCAACTAGCTCAGTGAGTTAGGAGCTGGTGCTCGGTGTCAGAGGTTGTGGGTTTGAGAACCAGCAAGGATGATGATGATGATGATGATGATGATGATGATAACAGATCAAAATGCCAGACGTCCTCAACATGAAACACAAGACAATTGTCCTGATGGTGGCATCACAGTAAGCCTCTAAATTAAATAAAAACAAATAGCTTGGACCGGACCATGGGTAAAAGCTAACCAAATTTTGCATAAAGGTCCAGTCTCATGCCAGATTACCTCAGCTGTAAACCAAAGCCAGTAGTTCTGATGGTGGCGCTACAGCAAGCATCTAAATTTCAAAACATTGAAAATTCATAACATATCAACCTGCTAGAACTTCACACTTTCATCAAACTGTAGCCCCAATACTAAAGAAACTTTTGTACATTTAAACCTATAAAAATTAAGTCCATCACTCTGTTTTTTTTAAAACTGTAAAACTTATAAAAACCTACCTCCTCCCACAATTTTTGCCAGCAGTGCAGGAAAATATTTGACTGTGAACACTACTGTAAACATATACATGCAAATTGATAAATAAATCTTCAATGTTCATGAAAAAATTTAACATTTTTTAGAGTCATGGTAGATGATGTTTGACAAACTAGTTGATGAAAATCCCTTTTTCTAGTTGTAACACACAGAGCAGTTGAGGAGGTTTACTACATACAACTTGTGGATACACATTTGGGAAGTTTATTAGGACATTTTAGTAGGGATAGACCGATTGATGGATCCAAAATTCTGCTGTTTGCACCTTTTGAATAAATTACCGATAATCTAAAAATGCACTACTTCGGCTTTTATGCAGCCACCACTCTCTGTTGGTGGTCAACATTCTGTAGTCTCGCTCAGTGTCTCATCCCCAACACTATTTGACTGGTTACAAATCATGAATAATATCCTATCAACACTGCATAATCTGAACCCGTCAACTGACTGGTAATTTAACTTATTAAATAGATATAGTGGAGTGAAAGGTTCAACATTTGCGTTACTGGTTGTTCAACAAACATAAGGATTTTTCCCCTTGTTTGTTAAACTTTTGGCTTTGAGTTCCATTTACATCCAAATTACTTCGTCTCTACATCTGCAGTGCTTTCTGGCCTGAGAGGTGGCTGACTTTCAGCATATGGCATTCTCTTAAACAGTAGGAAATGATTAGCCTTAAGCTCCTTTAATCCAATCGAGCGTTAGTCCTCTTTGAGACAGAGAGAGAGAATGGAAAGCCTGAGGGTCTGAGTGACAGCTACTGAAAATTAGATTAACTAGTGCAGTGCCCGTAGGAAATATGTGTTCCTATAGAAAAGTGGGAGGTTAAGAAGCATTTTCACTGATGGCCAAATGAGGCTGTTTGAAGGTGGAATGTCGGGGATATTTAGGTTTGTTATGAAATCCAATATTCCAGGGTATAATTGTTCGTTTTTGACTATTTTTGATTTTGCCATTATATTTCACCTCAAAAACTATTTACTTGGTGTGAATATTTTCAGCACAACCTCACGTGTGACTGTACAGTTATTTTTTCATTTGACATATTGTATTAACACAATAGACCTAAAATCACAAAAAAAACCATAAAATCTGAGTAGAAAAAGTTATTTTCTACTGTGAAAACCACAAATATGTTTAACAAACCATTTTTTCGTACTTATAATGCAAATATAAATTGTTGTTTGCTGAACATGTGCATACATTTTAAAAATGTACAAAGTTCTGTTTAACTATTTTCATTTAAATGCAGGCAATGCTCAGGTCTGCCTGAGCTCCTTCCAGCTGAATGAAGAGCTGCACTGCCTGCTCCAAATTCAGCTTCTTCTGTATTGACTCATTAAACAAAAAACCGACTCCACTACACACTAAACACACGACACCAAACACTACATAACACACTACTATACACTCCAAGCACGCTAAATGTCAATATCGCTGTCAGTACACCGGCCGTCGTTGCCTGTCAATCATCCGCCGACGTCCCTCCCACAACTTCCTGTTGCTCTACAACCAAACTTGCTGCTTGAACACTTTCGTGACAAAAGCCCATTTTTACCGTTTCTTCTGCACCACACACACAAAGCAAAGGTGACGGCAATGTTCACGAAAAAGCGTGGCGGACATTATTTACCCTAAGTCCGGTTTTGGACAGGTCGGTGCGTCCGGTCCATCGACTCAGGAGTTGGGCCGTGTAGGTTGGTTAGCGGCTAGCAGCTAGCAGCTAGCTACACACGAACATCCACAGATTCTGATTCCACTTTGTTTTTCCGCGCATCTCCGCATCTCCTCATCTCCTCAGACCCGAACAGACCGGGTAAGATACTTGTTTAGTCACATTAATCCACAACAGTCAGTTTAGTTGCACAGAACAGAACGGGACCGAACCGCCGGCTTACTCCCGGCCCAGCTCGCGCCACTGCAGGTATAAATCCGCTCTCCTCAGACCCGAACAGACACGGTCCGGTCTCGTTTGGTCTCATTAATCCACAACAGTCAGTTTAGATGCACAGAACAGAACGGGACCGAACCGCCGTCTAACTCTGCCGCGCTGCCGCAGGTATACATCTGCTTGTTTCTTAATGTGTGTCGTAGTCCTGAGCTCTGCAGTGACTGGCTCTAACGCGCATGTCACTGTGGGGGCTCCGATAGACTATGCTCCAGAATGTATAAAGCATTTATGAAATAATTCATTAACGGTATCATTGTAATCCAAAGAAATCTGCATGGCACACCCTTGAACCAAGCAGCAGCCATGTTGAAACTCTCAGGTCAGTCTGATCCTGATCCGCAGAGATATTTCACACACACACACACACACACACACACACACACATACACACAGACAGACAGAGGTTCCTTGCTTTTATAGAGAGATAGCAGAATTTTACCTAAAAAAATGAATTTTTGAGAACATTTTGAATTCTGCTCTCATGTGAATAATTGCAGTCAATACAAGCAGCATTTTAAAACATCAGTTATTCACTTATGTGTATTTTCAGATTTTTGTCTTGATAATTGAATTTTTTACAGTGGTTTCAAATCTGCCTGCACAACAGTGAATGGCTTACTCAATTTGTGAAGCCACTGTTGTATTGCCAATTGCCAATCAGCTCAGAGCGATAGATGACAGTCTTTGGTTCCAGAAGTTGTGAGTTCAAGCCTCAAGTGGTCCAAAATGAACCTTGCTGTCAACTGTCTAGTCTTCCTATTCTCCTGTTAGTTGCTCAGAATTGCCAAAAATAGCCCGGACCCGACCCATCGCTGCGCAGCAGCTATAATTGAAAAATATTATTTTAATGCCATTTTGCCTTGAATCATTGTTAAATAAAAGTTATGTGTATGCATATATATTGCATATATTGTTTAAACATTCAACTATATACACATTTTTTTTGTATAAATACAGTACATACACACATACATGTATATACACATACGTATATACACACACATACATATATACACATACACATATATTTACATATACATATACATATATATACATATATATATATATATATATATACATATACATACATATATATATATATATATATATATATATGTATATATATGTATATGTATATGTAAACATATGTGTGTATGTATATATGTATGTGTGTGTATATACGTATGTGTACATACACACATACATACATACATACATACACGTATATATGTACACACACATATATATAGGGCTGTAACGATACACCAAACTCACGATTCGGTACGTATCAACGATACTAACCTCGATTTTTTAGAATAAAATTAAAAAAATTTATTTATGTAACATTTCAATAACTTCTGTATATAACAATCGTCTGATAGTAACAGCGCGCAGTACTGGGAAACTGAACCAGTGTGAATGGATGAGCCAGCTGTGCGAATGGAGGGCGTCTCATACAGTCTGATGACTGCACAGGTCCCTCACTCAACTTAATAAACAGAAATATCCCACAAAGCAACGTTACAGAACCAAACAAAAGTAACGCAGTAACTGTCTTTGGCAACTTATATGAGGAAAAAGATATCACAGATGTAGTGGAGAAGCGTCTGTCCTCCCGCCTGTCCTACCGACTTCTCGCGGCATTTCTGCCCGAAAAACAGCGCCTGTCACCGGCAAAACACTTTAACTCACCGAGTGTTTGTGATGAAAAAGAATCTCCGCGACCGTCAGCCCTCCGGACCGAGACTTCAGTGAACTTTCGGAAAACAGCCTCCGTCCCACGAGATTGACAGAGGGGTACACGTTACCCGTCACGCCTCTTTGGGAGCCGCAGCGCCGGCTTTCTGTATGAATTCACAGCGGTTCGGCGGAGACCTTTCGCTCTGTGTGTATCACCATCGGCGTAGAATTGGCGAACCGCGACCACGGCTTTTATGCGTCTTAACCCTGGTTCGTCTTCACTCCAGCGGTGCTTCGCTCTGAGTGAACGACCATCGGCGGAGAATTGTTGAACCACCTGTGGTGTTAATGCGGCGTCTCTGTGTGAAAGGGGCTACTTATTGTTACTCATAGGGCTGGATCTGGACAGGAACTTGTGTCGCGATTCTACCTTCTCACACCGCGAGACAGGTTCGTGGATCTGAGTGTCGCGATTTCGGTTTTGATACGTGTGTCGTTACAGCCCTAATATACATACATGTATATACACACAAATATACATATATACATACTGCAGTTATCTTAAGTGTTTATAATTTAAATCAACTTACTAACTACTTACTAACATTTTACATTTAAAATTACAGCAGCTGGCAATTACCACTGAAATGCTTAAGTGTTTGACAGTTCCAGTAATTTTTTGTAACGCTATGAAAATACAAGAAAGGATTTACTTCAACTCACCTTGGGAATGCCTACACAGATGTTCTTGGCAGCAAAGTCATCAGGTAGCTCAGTCAGTGAAGAGGGTGCAGGAACTGTTGTTGAATCTCTAATATCAAAACCTTGAAGGATATCTATGTAACATATCAACAAAATCCAGGTTAGGTCCATAATTTGAGGGGAGTATGAAAAAGCAACGCTTGTGGTCAAAATGCCAGAGTAGCTGCTCATAGACTGGCAAGCATACTGTACTAAATGATTTCCAGGAGGAAAACAAACATCTTCTCTGCACGGTCTGGAAAACTGAGCAGAAACAGTAGATAAAATAGATTTTTTGTTCTTGCACTTATATACATGTATTTCATGGTGCTGTTAGATTGCTGATAGACTGTCCCATTTAATGGGCTACAGGTACCTGTGTTTATGTTCAGCAAGATGGGGAGCGATTAGTTTTTTGACCTCTATGAAAATTTTGTTTTTGAAAGATTAAATGCAAATAAATATGAACTGAAGCAGAATATTTTGTTAGATAAAACTATGTTGTGAATTTTGGAAATGATTACAGTTAATACTTTGACTTTTGGATGTTAGAATGCTCTAGAGTTACTGGAAATGTTTCACACGGGTTGTAAACAATCCCACATAGCGACCACTGGAAACTATTGGCTGTAGACATGGCTTGGCACTCCATTCCATTTTTTAAGGGTAATGACATCATAAAAATAATATTCATGGTCAAAATATTCAAAGCTTCACCCGAAAAACCTCAACAGTTTCCTACCTAAGACGATGGCTGCATCACTGACACTCCGGGTCATAATGCCAGGGACATCCATGGAGTTGACCAGTGGGATGAGACCATGTCTGGACAGCAGACCATACGTGGGCTTCAAGGCCACAACACCACATAATGCTCCAGGGTTACGAGTAGAACCGCCTGTGTCTGAACCCAGAGCCCTGCCAAGTGTTACCAAAACAGTACACTTTGATTTGATTCACATCCTTCTTTTCTTTGGAACAGTGTTCTTTAGCCAATGAATGTGTTCACTCACAGGTAGCTGGTGAGTGAGGCCACAGCTGCAGCACTTCCTCCTGAACTTCCTCCAGTGACCACCCAGTCAGAGTCTGCCACTGCTCCTGTCCGCTCTCTGTAGGGAGCTGCATAACTCCAGGGGTTTCTCACTGGGCCGAAAGCCCCGTCAGTACTGCCTGCACTGTGGGACAAATACATAAATAAGACCAGTAACCAGAACAGGCAACAGGCCCAACAAGCCCAACAGGCCAAACATCATCGTTCGATTTGTGAGTAGAAAATACAAAAATAAGGTGCTAAAGCAGGCAAAACATTTGAAGGGCACAGGGGTATATGTGAATGAGCATCTGACAAAAATTGCAAGACAAGCTATTTTTTTTCCTGCTGGAAAATTGGATTCAGGTCACTTGGACAAGGAACTGCAGAATAACGATACAACTAAATGGCACACCAGAACAGGCTAAAGTCATAGCCATCAGAGACATTAATGAGCTGACGATACAATACAAGCTTAAATTCATTACAAATAATGAAGTCCATCACTCAGTTTTTTTCAAAACCTGTAAAACTAATTCTCACCAAACTTGCTAGAGAGCATCTTCAGACCGCCCTCCACAAAACTTGTTTCTCGGATTTTTGATTTATCAAAAATTAAGCCTACAGTGCATCAACATGTTTGACTGTAAACAGTACTGTAAACATATACTATCGAATTCTTGCTAAATACATTTTCAATCTTCCTGAAAAAAATTGAGAATATTTTGGAGTTGTGGTTGATGAAGTTCGGCAAATATCAGAATTTTTGAGAAAATTTCGAATTCTGCTCTCATGGGAACAACTGGAGTCAATGTAAGAGTGGCCTTTTTAAACATCAGGTTTTCTCTTATGAAGCAAAACACTTAGAGTTACAAACACATTTTTTTATGTATTATCAGATTTTTGTTCAGGTAACAGAATTTCTGACATTTTGACCATTTTTGAAATCTGCCTGATTTTTTTTTACAGTGGTTTCAAATCTGCCTGCACAACAGTGAATGGCTTACTCAACTTGTGAAGCCACTGTTGTATTGCCACTTGCCAACTAGCTCAGAGCGAGAGATGACAGTCTTTGATTCCAGAAGTTGTGAGTTCAAGCCTCAAGTGGTCCAAAATGAACATTGTTGTCAACTGTCTTGTCTTCTTATTCTCCTGTTCGTTGCTCAGAATTGCCTAAATTTGCCAAAAATAGCCCAGACCCGACCCATCAATTATGGCACTCAAAGCAGGCCTTATGAATCATGACTGGCAGGAAGTTTATGTAGATGATATTAATCACTCGTATGATGCATTTTTAGATACATTTTTGTTATTTTATGACTGCGATTGTCCATTGAAAGAGTATAGACAAAATCCATAAAAGAAGAGAAAACCATGGTTTACACAAGGGTTGGAAAAAGCTTGTAAAAAGAAAAATAGGCTCTATAGGAAATTTATCATATACAGAACAAAGAAAAAGGAGGACAGGTACAAAATATATAAAAGCAAATTGGCATCTATTATGAAATTGCACAAAAAAGACTATTATGATAATTTGCTGCAAAATTACAAAAATAAAAATAGAACTACAACCAGTTATGAACAGGGGGCACCGCAGAGCCCACGGAAGTTGGCCCCAAGGAATGATGGGCTCGGGGCAAAAGTGAAGACACAGGCCAACGTCTGAGCCGTGGTATTTGCTGTAATGGGAAGTGCACTGGAAGTGCAAAAGGCTGAATGCGTGCCGATTTGGATTTGTTGTAATAAGCCACGCCCACATTGACCAGTCATGACCACCTTCAAGATACGGCCTCAGGATTGGCACGACATCATACCGACCAAATTTCGTAAAAATGGGTGTAGCCGTTCAAGAGATATAAACTTCCCATTTTTTTGGCGCCCCCTAGTGGCCAAAATTTACCAATTTCGGCTCATCCCTTCCCAGTGTCATTGCAACCAAGGATCTCAAATTTGGTGTTAAAAGTATTTACTTTGACGGAGATATCAAACAGTTTACATTTTTATAGCTAGCTGCAGAAGTTTGTTTGTTAATAATTTGCGCATTTTTTGACCGAGCAAAATTCTTTTGAAAGCTTTAGATGAGGTCCAGCTGAAGAGTGTACGTGCCAAGTTTCACGCAGATCAGACAAAATTCCACGAAGGAGTTCGAAAAAGTAGGTTTTGCATATGTGGATATTCACCGAATGAAATGTGTAGCAGAAGTGGGCTTGTCCCATGTCAGAAAACCCAGCTCTATTCAGGGAACATATGTATATAAGGTTTGCGAATGTGTTACTTAAAATGTGGAAGTTACAGGCAAAAACTCGTTTGCATCCATTATAGCGCCACCTAGTGGAGTACATTTTTGGTATGGAAGAACTGTGTCCTATTCTATCTGTACCATATAAATTTCAAAGCTCTAAGCATAATAGTTTGGCTCAAATTAATGTTTGTTGTTTATCTTGTAATAAGCCACGCCCACATTGAGCAGTCATGAACACCTTCAAGATGTGGCCTCAGGATTGGCCCTAAATGATACCATATCATCCAGAAATTTGTTTGTGAATAATTAGCACATTTTTTGACCGAGCAAAATTCTTTTGATAACTTTAGATCAGGTCCAGCTGAAGAGGTATGTGCCAAGTTTCACGCAGATCGGACGAAATCCCAAGGAGGAGTTCGAAAAAGTAGGTTTCCCAGTTTTTGCAATTTTGTGAAAAAACCTTCTAACCGAAAGTTGGCGTGGCCAATCGCAAAGTGATTCAGCTCCATTCAGGGAATCTGGGGATACAAGGTTTTTGAATGTACGACATACGGTTTGGGAGTTATACGCAAAAACATGTTGGCCTAGGTTATAGCGCAGGTGGATATATGTACTTTTTTGGGTCTGAGATATTCGCAGGAGTCTGGACCAACCCTCCAATTTGCACCGCCCTCCTTTGCACGGTTTAGCCTGCAGCACCACTTTTAGCCGGAGAAAAATAGAAATAAAAATCTTTACAATTACAATAGGGTTCCTAGCACCGCTGGCCATAGGGAACGCGTATGCTTGCAAAGGCGTTCCCTCGGCCCCTCGGGCTTGGCCCCATAATAAGAATAAGAATAATCATTGGAAAAACAATAGGGACCTCGCAGGTTCCCTGCTCGGGCCCTAATAATCCTTCGAAAAACAATAGGGACCTCACAGGTTCTCTGCTTGGGCCCTAAAAATCTTTACAATTACAATAGGGTTCCGAGCACCGCTGGTCCAAGGAAACACGTATGCTTGCACACGCGTTCCCTCGGCTCCTCGGGCTTGGCCCCCTAACTAGAACTGCAAGCAGTTATGAACGGGGGCCAAGTCCCCCCTGTGCGACTCGGTCCCCACGCACCGCAGAGCCCATGGATTTTGGCCCCAGAGGATGATGTGCTCGGGGGATAAAAGTGAGGACACAGGCCAATGTCTGAACCATGGTATTCACTGTAATGGGAAGTGCACTGGAAGTGCAAAAGGCTGAATGTGTGCCGCGTTGGATTTGTTGTAATAAGCCACGGCCACATTGACCAATCATGACCACCTTCAAGATATGGCTTCAGGATTGGCCCAACATCATACCGACCAAATTTAGAAAAAAAATCGGTGTAGCCGTTCAAAAGATATGAACTTCCGATATTTTTAGCACCCCCTAGTGGCCCAACTTCGCCAAATTCGGCTCATCCCTTCCCAGTGTCATGCCAACCAAGGAACTCAAACTTGGTGTTAATACCATTTACTTTAACCGAGATATCAAACAGTTTCCATTTTTATAGCTAGCTACAGAAATGTGTTTGTTAATAATTTGCGCATTTTTTGACCAAGCAAAATTCTTTTGATAACTTTAGATCAGGTCGAGCCGAAGAGTGGACGTGCCAAGTTTCACGCAGATCTGACAAAATTCCACGGAGGAGTTCGAAAAAGTAGGTTTTGCTTATGTGGCTATTTAGTGAACGAAATGTGTAGCAGAAGTGGGCGTGTCCTATGTCAGAAAACCCAGCTCTATTCAGGGAACATATGGATATAAGGTTTGAGAATGTGTTATTTAAAATGTGGAAGTTACAGGCAAAAACGCGATTGCATCCATTATAGCGCCACCTAGTGGATTACATGTGCAATTTTTGGTATGGAAGAACTGTGTCCTATTCTTTATGTACCATATACATTTCAAAGCTCTCAGCATAATAGTTTGGCTGAAATTAATGTTTGTTGTTTATCTTGTAATAAGCCACGCCCACATTGAGCAGTCAAGACCACCTTCAAGATATGACCTCAGGATTGGCACGACATCATACCGACCAAATTTCGTAAAAATGGGTGTAGCCGTTCAAGAGATATAATCTTCCCATATTTTTAGCGCCCCCACTGGCCAAACTTCGCCAGATTCGGCTCATCCCTTCCCAGTGTCATGGCACCCAAGGATCTCAAATTTGGTGTTAATAGCATTTAGTTTGACCGAGATATCAAACAGTTTACATGTTTATAGCCAGCTACAGAAATGTGTTCTTGAATAATTATCGCATTTTTTGACCAAGCCTGAAGACTGTACGTGCCAAGTTTCACGCAGATCGGGCAAAATCCCAAGGAGGAGTTCCAAAAAGTAGGTTTTCCAGTTTTAGCGATTTAGTGAAAAAACGTTCTAACTGGAAGTGGGCGTGGCCTATTGCAAAGTGATTCCGCTCCATTCAGGGAATCTGGGGATGCAAGGTTTTCGAATGTGCGACATACGGTTTGGGAGTTATAGGCAAAAACGTGTTGTCCTAACTTATAGCGCTCCCTGCAGGCGGATATATGTAGTTTTTGGTGTCTGAGATATTCGCAGGAGTCTGGACCAACCCTCCAAATTGTACCGCCCTCCCTTGCACAGTTTAGCCTGCAGCACTACTTTTAGCCGGAGAAGAATAAAAGTAATTAAAACTGCAAGCAGTGATGAACGGGCCCTCGCAGTCCGCGCGCGTCGGCCTACGGCACCGTCAGACTGCGCACTCACCTGTTACTTGCATGTCACGACGGGGAGATATCGAGCAGTAATCGTCATATCATTCGGACGATTTTTGTCTGACTTCCTGTGTCCAGTGGGTGGCGCTATGGATATGACACAGATTTGATGCACAGATATATGCAGGGCGATTCCCTCTACATTCCTGAGATATTTGGCGCAGGGCCTCAGCGGCCTATGGCGAAGTAGTAACCTCAGTTTCATGTCATTAGACCATACCAATGTGGAGATACGCAACACTTCCTGTTTTGAACCAAATCTGCAGGAAGTTGATATTTAATAACTTGAGTATTGTGAGGCCTATCAAAATTCTTTTAATAACTTTTTGTCAGGAGGGTCCACAGATGCTACATGCAAAGTTTGGTGCAAATCGGTCAAATCGTCTAGGAGAAGTTCGAAAAAGTAGGTTTTTCATTTGTCACGATTTTGCGAATGGAAAATTACCGCAAACGTGGGTGTGGCCTATACCAGAGCATTCAGCATTCAGATATAAGGTTCAACAATGTGCTTCATATAATGTTTGAGTTATTTGCCAAAAACACATCTATGCGCATGCAGGAGGCGGGGCATCACAATAGGGGGCGCTACAGAGCGTGCAGGACACGACCACGCCCACTGACAACACAGATCTATTCAGGGCGACTCCCTCTACATTCCTGTGAGATTTGGCCGAGATTGGAAATTGTATGAAGAAGTTATGAGGACTTGATGCTCTACGGCGAAGGATTTGAATTGACCGCTCCACCGCGGCCAGCAGGTATAACGTAGGATAAAGATTTCCATAAGTTTTCATCTTCAAGGTCAGAGGATGATACTGAGTGACTGTGAAGTCGGTGGTGTTACGTCTGTAGGAGGAGATAATTTAAGTACGAAAATTGGCAATATTTCAAAATGGCGGGCAAAAGCAAAATGGCCGACTTAGTATTGATGCAGGGATGTATTCGGGGAGACAGCCTCTACACTTACGAGCAGTTTGGTGTTGATAGGAAATTGCATGTTGAAGTTATAAAGCCATGATGCTCGACGGCGAGGGGAAAAAA
>CAEMYA010000196.1:0-10820 GCA_903131615.1 Diplodus sargus | reverse complement strand
TCACTGTCATGAGAGGACAGGATACACCCCAAACATCAAGGAGCCATTGTGATGTAAAGAGAATGTTTTATGACTGTTGTAACCTCCTCACACTGACTGTACTTAAACGGAGATCAATTTAGAGTTTGTCAGAAGAACGCGCTTGCCTTCTTCTCCACGCTGCGTGATTAAACGAGATCTGATTCATTACGCTGAAGTTTGAAGTTCTTCGGAGACTTAGCAACTCTCTACCTCAAAAGGAGAATTTCCACAACACCTGCTCCTCTTCCATCTCCACCTCCATCAACTCTTCCATTTTTTCTGTCTCCTCTTCCATCTGCTCCATTAACATGGCCAAAGGACTTTTCTTTCTGGCCCTTGCATCAGTCTGCTTTTGCTCTGTGTCTTCATGCAAATAGAAAGAAGCCGGGGTAAAACATTCGCAATTCAATGGCTCACTGCAAAAGCATGATAGCTGCCTGTGGAGGACACTTCTTTGATGTGGGATAACCTGGTGTATTTTCCTCGTTGATGGAACCTGTTTGAGTGGTTGTGTGAGAAGTGTGTCATATTTTCCCATTTCTTTATCCTCAATGTAGTGCAGCTGAACAGAATTCAGCCTGTTTGAGATCTTTTCAAGGAACTCTTTTCCATTGGTTATGTCATTCCCATGTAGAACCAATCTGTCTGCTGTTCTTTTTACTGTTCCCCCAATGCCATCTGGGGCACCTTTACCATGGGATGTTGGGAAATAGTTCCATGTTGCTCTGTTGAAGCCTAGAGTGAGTGGTACCTCAGAAAGGACGAAGAAGTTTTTCTTGTTCTTGTACTGCTTACTGGGACCATCTGACCAAAAGTGCACTGTGGTAACTGATGGAAATTTTTCCCGAACATCTTTTAGTATTGGATCCATGTGTGTCCAGATTGCTGCAGCATCTTGTCTCTTGGACTCTGAAACAGTGCAAAATGCTGCCTTTTTGCCCTTTGTGTAATATATTCCAGTATGTAGATTCAGCTGTGGCAAATTTTGGCCAAAATGACAGGCTTGAATTTCAGAGGCATACCTACACTTCCAGGATTCAGAAAAGTCAACATGGATGATGACTGTGTCCTCACTGCAGGTTTCAATTGCATTTCTGTATGCATTTGATTGATTGTGAACCAAGCACACATGTGTTGTGGTCTCACTTCTCAGTTTCTCCTCATATAGATGGAGCAACTCTGAAAGACTCCCACTGTGCATGGTAAGATTTGTGTTGAAGTGGATCCCATTAGCAGTTTCTTCTTGAACTCGGCCCCACTGCTTCCATTCAACATGGACTCCACCTTGCTCTGGGGTCAGAACTGTGTGTTTGTTTAAGCACCGTAAGCAGGTGCGACGAAGGCAGGCCTCACTTGCTGCAGAGCAACAAACTAACTCAAAGCTGTCCTCTAGTTTGGTCGACTTCACAACACCGGATGACCATAGCACCTGAAGCATTAAGCATGCATTTTCATGAAAGTGACACAGACATGTCTTCCTGTCAGATGCCTTTGGTGCAGTAACATAGAAGGGTCGCAGAGCACAGAAGGAAGAGTAACTGAGCTTCAGAGTTGGGTTCCTGTTGAGGAAATCGCTATGGAGGTTAATCATGGAGTCAGTCAGGATCATTCTCTGGTGCTCATTCTCTTGTTCCTGGTGATGGTGTCAGTTTTATCTGTTGTCATGCGTGAAGAGTTCACAATGAACTCGTTAACGGTCTGGCTGATACCCTGGAGAAATGTTGGCTTTTTTTGTGCTGTCTGTTTATTCTTGCTCACTAACTTGTCTGTCAAACCAAACTGGCGGATCTGGTGACGAAGGCGATACTTCTTTAGAATCTTGCCAGATAATGTCGGTGGTCGACCAGTTGACTTGTCAGTTGCTCGCCCCCGTGACACAGTTTTGTCCATCTTCAGTTCTCGGCCGAGGACATTGTGGCTTTCTGGATCTTTTCTGAGCATCCTTCCAATACCTTCTCTGATACCTTTGCTCCCTTGGTTCCAGTTCTCTAATGCATCTTACTTTTTGTCTTGAACTCTCTTCTTCCACCTTTTTCTTTCTTTCTCTAGAATCTCCCTTCTGCTGTATGGGTCACTTTTTACTTTCTCTCTTCTTTTTCTTTGATACTCCCTATTTCTCTTTCTTTGCTCCTCCACTGACATATTCTGTCTAGCCATGCTTGCCTACAGTACAGATCAAACAATGAAATGGAATTCTTATAAGAAATCTAAAAATGTGCAATTTGAAACTGTGCTGTGTGTGTCTGTGTTACACTGTTTAATTAACCATGATAGCTTTGTATATAGTCATCTTTAGTTAGAGTGCAACATCTTGTTACAGCATTAACTACCACGTAACTACCATGTTAGAGCATAAACTATTATGTAAATACCATGTTAGAGCATAAACTATTATGCTATAATACTTAGTGTCATAACCTCATCAGCCTGTCTTAGCCCGAGAAGTTAAATGTTATTTATACAGCTGTATGTAAATCCGCCCATATACGTATATAAATATGTAAATGGGCCAATGAAATAACATTGGAATACTTTCCCATATTCAAAAATAATATTATATTACTATAAAAAGAATTTTTGGGATCACTTGTCAACCCCGTCAGTATACAAGTCAACTCCGTCAGACGTCTGACGGAGTTGACTACTCATGACTACTCGTCTGACGGAGTTGACAAAATGGAATATTTTTTCTACCTTTCAACCTAACTATGTGTTGTACAATGCAGCCATTTTGTTTTTTTCCTCAGTTGCTAGCTACCTCTGTAACCTAAACTAAAATATGCAATTTTACTTCACAATTGTTAACTAAGATCATAATAATGTACAGACGGTGTTGACGTGTAAAAGCTGTGACCGCATTTTTATCAACATTGTTTAAAATATCAAAAAATGTAAAACTTACTAGACCATCTCCCACTGTTGCATTCACCATAACCAGGAAGTGGAAAAGGGGTCCTCAGGGTAATAGCTGACCACAATATTTCCTAATTTATTTATTTTAAAAAAATCTGACGGAGTTGACGGAGAGTGAGGACACACCTTTGATAGGCAGCATTTAAGGGAAAATATAATTTAAAATTCACTTTTTGTATTTTTTGATATGTTAATGATACTCTACTTTCATTGGCTATGTATATTTATGCATTTGTAACATTTTTAAACACCTTTTTTTGCAGTTTGACATTGTGACTCTTTGCTGAGGACAGGCTAAATACATGTATTTTCTGGGTATAGAGCCTGAATTTTAACAAATTCTGCTGAAAAGTATTTTTAAAATATGAAATTAATGTAATGAGTATACACAATTCCTATACATGAAACTTTTTAAGCACTTTTTTTTTTTTTATGAATTTACTTATTTTTAACATAAATATGACTTTTCTATATAGGACATGTTTTGTCCCTTATCTCAAGAATCAGTAACATAATTTAAGTATTTTATATTGTAACTGAAATAATACTATGCATTCATTCAAAATGCACTGTTTTTCCAGCCCTATCAATCAATTAATAAAAAAAGTTAAATTTGTAAGTAGTTGTTACAAAAATCTGGCTTTCAGTAGAAAACTATTCATTCTGACACTACAATGGCCTTACCCCATAGCAAACTCATCCATGTTGGTCTTCCCCATGAGAACAGCTCCTTGGTCCAAGAGCTTCTGGACCACTGTAGCATTGTAGAGTGGGGTGTAGTCTGAAGCAAAAGTAATGGTAGATTATTATTACTGGACTGACACAGAGTGGAAAATAGATCAGTTGTACATACTGAGGTTTATACATACCTTTCAGCATCCTTGAAGCACATGTGGTCTTGATATTCTCTGTGCAGAAGTTGTCCTTGACTGCAAAGGGGATTCCATCTAGAGGACCTTTGAGGGCACCTGAGGGAAAACAGTAACAAACAGTTACAGTATCAAATATGACTCTACACAGAATATATAGAAACACTCACATGTCCATACCTTGCAACAGTCTGGTTTCTGCCTCTTGAGCCTGCTTCAGCACTGACTCCTCTGTCACAGTGATGTATGCATTAAGATGTTGTGTTTTCTTGATGTGGTTCAGACACTTTCTGCAAAGCTCTGTTGGGGAGAATTTTCCCTCTCTGAGTGCTAAAGATACCTGGAAAACAATAATAAGCAGTAATGTAATTCAGTTCTTTTACTCAATAGGTCTTTTTTCACAGCAGACAAGTTTACTTGTCATTGCAGGAAAAGTGTGTCACTGATGACAATGGGCCAGCATACTAGTACCCTGAAATTGAAGCAGCTAAATGGAATTCCATCACAATTAACTATATCATTTACTGCTGTGCTCTTCTTCCTTCTTATTGTGAAATGCCTTCCATGAAAAAGGCATATACAGAACAATTTTGGGGTACTTCAGTTGAGTATTCAAAAATGTTTACCCTACCACTATTTTGTATTTCTCCTCCACTAAATTTCAGTGGTTAATGTTTTTTGTTTTACCCACTACATTAATTTAACAGTTTGATACAAATGACTTTCCAATTAAAGACAATAGTCCATATCATGCCCACCTTGACTGCATTAAAATGTTTTTTCTCCGATAGCTCATCATTCATATAGTAGTTTAATGCTAAGAATAAATATAAAACCATAAAATACTGTTTGGTGTTATTTTGCTAATGAGTTTTTAAATACTTATATCTATTTCTAATACTTACTTCAACTTAAATAAACGTATTGCTTATTTTACTTTGGTAAAACATACTTTTTCACAACCACGAAGCACATTCAAGTAATGTTATTGTTATGGTTATGTATTTTGAATTTTTGAGACTGCATGAGATTATATTTATTTCAGTTTATGCGAGAGAGGAAAGCAGGTTAGTAGTTTTATTTTTTTAACTTAAAACTTCTGCTATAACATATTCATAAAACTACGTAACACAACTTCCTCAACCAGATAGACATTTTTTTAAACACCTGCCTGACAATATGTTTCAGCTATTGCCAGTCAGGGAGATAAAGTAACGTTATCAGAAATTATATATTATTTCACTTTGACTTATGTGAATTGACAGCAAACAGCGTCTACTATGCATCTAACTGGAGCAGACAAACACGGAGAACTGAGCTCAAAGAGCAAGTGAACAGACGTACTAACCTCTCTTATTGTTAAGCCGAGCATATTTGCAGCATTTTTGTGACAATCTTTCAAATTAACAGCAACCTTCACACAATGTGCGTCACTAGTAGGCCGCCATGTTTGTTTCGATAATAGACGTCCAACACCGCTCTATGTGGTTGGACCGCTGTTGAGGAAACCGCGCTCTGATTGGTGTAATAGCTGAGCGCTGTCAGAGACACCGGTCGAGGAAGTGGCATGTTTCAGGAGAGGACGTTGAGTCGAAATGAGCATAAACTTTGGAAATACTGCATTTTGTCGGAACGAGTAGTTAGACATGTTTATATAAAAATAAAATGTTTATAGTCAGAAGGTAGTCGTCGTTATTAAGGCGTTTGTTAAGGGATTTACAGGCTGTACGCTTAAATTATTCCTGCAGGTAACAGGGACAGAAAGCACTGCTAATTTACAGTTGCGTAGTTGCTTTTTTATTTGACAGTATTTAAGCTTTTAAGATTGCAAAGATGTGTTCTGTAAGACACTTAGTGCACAGCAGGTGGTTAATTCAACTTAATAAATCACGAAGGGTGAACACATCACTTTCCTGTCATGGCATTCAGTCAAGACTGTTCAGTACTACCAAAACCTGCATGACTATTATGCCTGCCTGGGTTATTGATAAATATGGCAGCAATGATGTGTTACGGTTCACAAAAAATGCCAGTTTCCCCATCATCAACTACCCAAATGAGGTTATTATCAAAGTGTGTGCAGCAGGACTAAACCCAATTGATGTCAGCATGAGAGGTGAGTGACAAGCCTATTTGCATGTTCAGTATAAAAGTTTGAACCTGCAGGACTGAGGTAAAGAAAAGTGTGAGCACTCTCGTTGTCACTGTACTGGAAATTAATCCAACAAATAATTTCAACACATGGCTGCATATCCAAGCTTAAAATTGAGTATAGTTTGATTGGAGGTTTTTTTTTGTTCTGTTGTGGGCAAACAGATACTAAACAGTGAGGATATTGTGTCTCAGACTGATGTTTCCTGTGGTTAGATGTTTCATACAGTGAATCATGTAGCCCACCATCCTTCTCCCACATCGATCTAGAAGGAGGTAGGTTGGTGTGGGGGTGAACAAAAAGGGGGCAAAAGCTATGATCGTTTGAAAGGGCGCTCAGTGACACTTTAAGTTTCATTAGCTCCAGTGCTCTTTGATGATTGCATGTTGGAAGGTGTTATGTTGTCCCTGCCTTATGTAAATGTTTGTTGTCATATGGATGACTACGACATAGGAAAACATGAAACGTATCTTTTGCGATACCCAGACCTGAGACAGACCAAAAATTCAGTGGATCGCCAAAGTTATTATACCGATTCTGATACCATGGGTAAGTAGATAAAGTAGATAAATTATGTGATACTGGATCTTTGTGGGGGCTTATGCCGTCACTGATACCAATTCCAGCCTTTTATGCAGTATCGGAGGAATTTCAGATACTGGTATCGGTATAAGAACAATCCTATTGACCACTGTATATTTCACCAAGAAGAATTATTTGGTGGCCCTGATCTTGTCCTCTTTTTTTCCCCTTGGTTGGTACATTAGGCAGTCCCTAAAATTAAAACACAGTATATTATTCTGTTGTTACAACAAATAATTTACTGTAACTTTTGATCATTCTCTCATGTTTGAAGCTGTAAGCTCAGGCTGTAATCAGACACTCTCTCCCTATCAGGGGGCTATGGTGCTGCAACATTGTCTATGAAGAGAGACCCTCTGAATATCAAGCAGGCAGGCAGTGAGTTCCCCCTCATCCTGGGTAGGGATGTGTCTGGGGTCATCATGGAGTGTGGCCTTGATGTGAAGTACTTCAGAGAAACGGATGAGGTAAAGGAATCAAATGGCAGATGATGGAGCTGTGTGTGTTCACACCCAGTAACCACTATGCATACAACTATTTATGGTAACAACTTGTTCCTGCACACAATAAGTCATGTATGAATAAAGTACGAGTATAAAGTAATCAGGGAGGGTGCTATAAACAAAAGCATCTAGCCGTGCATGAAAACACCTTGCTGAAAGACAGATTCGACAAGATGGACTTATAGAGAATAAGAATAATTAAGAATAATTCAGTCACTTCTTAAAACAGTACCAACAGATAACCTGTCCTGATGAATCCTCATTTCTGAGGACAGAGCTAAATCAGTGTTTAGCCCGAAGAGTGTCAGCATGTCAATGGTGCGAGTGTTTTTTTATTGATAATATTGTATATTAAATGTACTACAAGTAGGTTTTAACTGGTTGTGAAAAAGTCTGTTTAATGCTGACGGTCTTTGTGTATGCAGGTCATAACCCACATACACAAAGAAGACCATCAGCAAGTGAAGTGGCCATTTAGATAGATAGATAGATAGATAGATAGATAGATAGATAGATAGATAGAGAATTACTTTATTGATTCCAAACTGTAGTCTGGTGGTACAACACTAAATCTTCATATTATAGTTATTAATCTCATATAACCACAAATGGATACATTGCCACATCATCATGTATCCTTCAAACAGCTGGGTTTAAAATATAAAAATATCATTATAATATGCTGGTCTTTCTTTCACTTGCTTATAAAAAACAAATGCAATATACTCAAACTGCTTGGGTCCACAGGGACCACCAGAATCCATCAAATATGAAAGTTCCTGATAGCTGCTTTGAAAAACTGACTCATTGTTTGATTAAATTTTACCTAAAAGTTCTTGATTCATTTTCAAGAAAAATTTCCATGACAGAAACAGAAACATATGGAGGTATTTGTGTGTCTTTATTATGCAATCAATCAGTAGCTATGGGCTGACAAAGTTATTTTTTACCCATTACAATATCAGAGATTGTAAAAAGCAAAATATAAATGCATGTGTCAGTTCAAACATAATATTCTTGCTATTACTAACACAAGTTATTTGTAAACATACCTGTGCATTGATTATGTGTCTATACATCCATGCTTCGCTCTCGCTGTCTTCTCAACAGACCTTAAAAGTGGGTGCTGCCTGGCAGTCACTCCGATTGGCACTGGCCAATAGAGACGTGTCTTACATCGTTCAGCGTCGGTCTCATCCACAAGATGCAGCCCCACAGCGAGCTAAACTTTTGGATTTGCATTAATACATTTTTGAATTGCAGTGTGGAACGTTTTGCTCTCAAATCTATTGTTTGCTTAAAAACTATGGTACTAAAGTTGAATGAAAATTATTTATGGAACTACACAAATAAGAGATTGATGCTATAAAAGCTTTATTTAACAAAAATTTTACTTGGATCTTTTACTATAAATTGCTTGCCATAGAGATTTGATACATTACCATACAACATCATCATCCTTAACAAATGTGAACTGACTGTATAGAAATGATGACACACAATTTATGTCTTTGGTTAATGGTTGTGGTTTTGCTGTGTCTCCCTCAGGTTTGGGCAGCTATCCCACCGTGGAAGCAGGGCAGCTTGGCTGAGTTTGTGGTACTAAGTGCCAATGAGGTACTTTTCATCTAATTGATACATTGTTGTTTTGAGCCAATGTTGTTAGTGCTGCAGCAAATTTCTCACTTAAGTGTTGAGGTTGACTTCTATGTGTGTGGAGTTAGTAAGCCAAATACATTTACCTTTTGTTGATTGTGGTTTTAGTCATTCATCACCAGTGTATAAAACATGTGTGTTTCTACCTCCAAATTTAAAAGGCAGGTCCACCTCTTGCTGCGCATTACTGCTGCATGCAAATGGGATCAGGGTTAGATCGACTAACTCTGGCACAGTTGTGCAGTCTCATAATGACTCAGCAGTTGTACTGCAGCAAAGTGTTGAGACAGTGCTATTTGTATAATTGCTGTTTATGAATGTGTATTGTGCTCAGGTGTCCCACAAACCAAAGTCACTGAGCCACACAGAGGCAGCAGCCATTCCCTATGTGGCTACCACTGCCTGGTCGGCACTGGTCAACACCGGGGGGCTCAGTAAGGACAACTGTTCTAAGAAGCGGTGAGGGAAGACACACACACACGCACACGCACACGCACACACAAACACACACACACACACACACATACTTGTTTTCATCACTTTTAGGGAGATTTCATTGATTTACATTCATTTCCTAGAGCCTAACCCTAACCAACACTTGCCTAAAACCTACCCTAACCTAAGTGTTCACCCTAAAATGAAGTGATGTACGTTATGGAGTCCATCATTTAGCTCCCCGCAACACACACATACACACACACACACACACACACATACACACACACACACTTTCCAGTTTCCACTTGTTTTTAATCTCTGTCCACCTCAAAAAAGCTCCCTGCCTTTGATCTAGACAATTATTCCCACAGTGGTCCTTCTAAGCACAGCCCCTGTTAGCCCTCACTGTAATGAGCCTCTGGGTGATGTGCTCTGGCACTCTGGCAATGGCTCGGACGCTCTCTCACACCGCAGTGATCTTGAAATGAAAAAGCCTAGAGTGCATTTGACATTAATCCTAATAAGGGGTAGTCTGTGCAACAATAGTGTAGACAACACTGTGGACACATTCATGGTACATTTCATTCATGGAAATTTGTATCAGGTGGTCTGTCAATGCAAAAATCAAACTGTGATCTTGTGTTTCTGCTCTGTACATGCCACACCTATTGCATGTCTGTCCATCCAGGGAGGGGAATCCCTCCTCCGTAGCTCTTCCTGAGGTTTTTCCATATTTTATTCCCTCTATTTACATTTTTTTTTTCTCGTGTGCATCTATGCATCCCCGCAGGATTCTGATACTCGGAGGATCTGGGGGAGTGGGAACATTTGCTATTCAGGTAAGGACAAAAAGGGGCTGTATGTTATACACATTATTAGTGGGCTGTGCTCGCCAGCCCACTATGGACACCTCTATAGCAAAGCTATAGGTGTCCAGGATGAAAAAACATACATAAAATCATATATCAATATGATGACCACTATTGATATTCACACCTCTATAGCAAAGCTATAGGTGTCCAGGATGAAAAAACATACAAAAAATCATATATCAATATGATGACCACTATTGATATTCACCGCACGTCTTCTTATTAGTGGGCTGTGCTCACCAGCCCACTATGGACACCTCTATAGCAAAGCTATAGGTGTCCATAGGTGTCCCACATCAATATTTCTTCACTATTGATATTCACCCCGCGTCTTCTTATTAGTGGGCTGTGCTCGCCAGCCCACTATGGACACCATAGGTGTCCCACATCAGTATTTCTTCACTATTGATATTCACCGCGCGTCTTCTTATTAGTGGGCTGTGCTCGCCAGCCCACTATTGATATTGCTCGCGCCTCTTCTTCTTGTTAGTGGGCTGTGCTCGCCAGCCCACTGTGGACACCTCTATAGCAAAGCTATAGGTGTCCATAGTGGGCTGTGCTCGCCAGCCCACTATTGATATTCACCGCGCCTCTTCTTAATATTATTATTCCCCCTCCTCAGTTTTTCTGTCGCTATCTCCTCCCACACCGTTGAGGGCACACAAACAAAAAATATATCAAAACGTGCGGCTCGATCTGACTCGGTGAGCTATTATTGAGTTTTCCGAAATATTAATTTTTATTAACCGTGCAAAATTTCCCATAAGGAATGAATGGGACGAGGTCAAAAAAGTCGCACATCTGCGACGTTTTT
>CAEMYA010000195.1:358472-422406 GCA_903131615.1 Diplodus sargus | reverse complement strand
AAGCCGCTATTACAGATTTTTTGCTAATTTGCATGATGTTAAAAACAGTAAAATGAATAGAACATTTGAAAGATTGACTCTATCAACACCGAATTTGGTATATGGCTTTGAGGGAAGACCAGACACATTTCTACTATAACTGAGCCAGATTGGTCAAAAAACATGGCCGTCACAGACCAATGTATTGTCGCAATGGGCGGGGTTTAGGAATTATTGGCCATAATTCCCACACCCTTTGCCCTATCATCACAAAACTTGGTGGGTAGGTTCACAACAGGACTAGTAATCTGTCTACCAAAGCATGTTGAGCTCAGCCTATAGGTGGCGCTATAAATGCCATTAGTATGTAGCTGAAAACCCAATTTGAAGAAATCAAGGGCTTTTCATGCCTGTGTGTTGCACAGATCTTTGAGGGACACGGCGGCCGATGTCATCGACTGCGGGGGACGAGGGTCAGGGTGGTCGGTTTGGGGCAAAGGAGGTTAGAACCCGCAGATTGCCGCTTGCGGCTATATTTTATTTTTGAAAATGTTTTAATGGAAGGGAACCAAAGCGAATTAAAGAATCTGGAATCTGGAATGACAGCTGGCAGGCTAATGTGTGTTAGATGGGCAGGGAATGGCACTGTAAACGGCTAATGTGTGGAGGGGGGGGGTCCAAAAGTTGTTCCGAGCGCAGAAGGAGAAGGATTCACTTTCAGCGGACAATGGCGAAACAAGCTCCATGATTCCACCAGTTATGTGTCCGCTGTGTGGCGGAGCTGAGCTGGTTTTTCACTTTAGATAATGTCTTAACTTCCACCAGGTTCGCTGCGCTGCATATCTGCTCCAGCAGTCCGGAGCAGATATGCAGTTCTTCTATTTCGGCGGATGCCAGAGCAGGATGCACCAATTCAGCTGACTTTAGCGCCAAGCAGACAGGAAGTCACGTACCGAAACAACAACATAACATCCGGTTACTTTTCAAAATATAACACTCCATGTTGACACCAGCACACAAGTCTCAAAAAAGAGACACACACAAGCTCTTCTACTGATCCTTCGGTCGGGAACACTTTGTGTTGTTGTTTTTATAACACAGATCTATAACTGTAGCACTGTAAAACTGGATCTGAGCAGTATCGCACCGGACACATGTCTGGAAGTAAGCCTAGAAGTGTGCCAAAGTCAAATCCTAACTCAGAGGACGAGTCCAAGTTTGAAGACAGGAGTGTGGCGAAAAAGGGTAGAAAATAATGTTTTCATGAAGAATGGGTGCAGAAATTTTACTGGTTAAGGTTTGTCAGAGAGACGAATTCCATGAAGCACAGATTTTGCAGTCGATACCCTTAACATGTGGGGAACACGAAATCTGCAGGTCATGCTGCACTACACAGTTAAAACATAACACACTGGTCAAACACAGTGCTAGTCTAAGGGATAAAATATGCCGTCACCTGTACTCCAATGAAAATGCAACTTCACTGTTAGTTGCATTTAGAAGGCAAGAGGCTGTTAATCAGTGCGCTGAGGAAGCCGAATTAATATTGAAGTTCAACACAGCCTTTTTCGTTGCCAAGGAAGAACTACCCTTTACCAAATATAAAGGCCAAGCTCCAAACCTGAATTTTGCACCTCGGTGTGAAGAAAGGGGAATGCTGGGACATTGAGTTCAGTTCAGAAGCCATTTTGAAATCCACAATGAATGACTTCATCTGTGGGTCCCAACAGTTAGTTTGTCATGAGGGTGAGTCATGTAAATGACCATACGTCAAGATAAAATATGTGTTCATTCAGCTGGTGACTGTACAGAGTTTATATATTATATATATATCTCCACACACCACAATGTATTTATTCCTCAGTTACATAGAGTAGATCTACTTTACTGTATTATTCTCATCAGCAGGTATCTGGAGACTTTGAGCAGATAAACTCCAGATCAGTGATGCTTGACTGTGTTTCTGTTGTTGACATCATGTCATAACTAAATGTTCAATTCTTGTTCCAGTGTCTCTCCCTGGTTTAAAGGTTCAGCAAAGTTCTTTGGGAATCTGTTGTGTGCAGCAGCAGAGAGAGAACAGCAGACAGGAGAGAAGATACTGGAGCTGTTATCATCAGTGTGCACATATGGAAAATTACCTTTCAGTGATGATGAAGATATTGATGAAGAATATCAGTCTGGTTTCCTGCTGGATCTGTGCTCCCATGTGAAGGCCTATGAGACTAAAACTGGCCTGAGAGTCCTTCCATCATTACAGTCAGTTTTCCAGTCAGCTCCTGCAGTCTGGTCCATAAACCTCTCAGAGAGAAAGAGCTCCATCCTCCTGGAAGTGCTGAAACTCACATCAGAGAAGAAACAAGTGGAGCTGACAGGCTGCTCACATGAAGAGAGTGAAGTGAGGAGTTTCCTACAGTGTCTGCCTCATATCTCACAGCTCAGGTAAGACTGACTAATAATCTTTATATTTCAAAAAATCCAGTTCATAATTGTCAGAGTTTTGATTGTAATTTGCATATTAACAACATTTAGATGAAGCTGAATTCTGTTTCTGTCTTCAGTATTTCTTCAGGAGTATTTTAACATAATGTGATATTATCACACAGATTATTTCATCCTGTCTGTTTTCTAAATGTCATTCTGAACAACATGGTCCATCAGTTGGTTTGTAATGCAGCATGTTTCTGTTTTCACTCCTCTTCCATGATATTGTGTTTAGTGGTGATCCAGAGTTCTTCCAGCGTGTGTGCACATTAATCTGTGTGAGATCCAGAGAGGAGGCCGAGCAGTTGGCCTCTCTGCTGCAGCTCCTGGGCTTCAGCCTGCAGTTAACAGGAGAGCTGGGCTGGAAAACCTGCAGGTCTGTGGGAAGAGTTCTCAGAGTCTGTGGTTCTGATGTGGATCTGGTCCTCACACCCAGAAGGATCTCTGTCAGAGGAGCCTCCCTCCTCTTTAGACAAACAACTCAACTACACAGTCTGAGGTTTGCATTTCTTTTTTTTTTAAACAACTTTATTTAAGGCATTTTCAGTTATAGAACAAGGACTAAAGGCCCATTTATACCCTACGGTAATGAAATGACCTCGGGATACGGACCCTTTTGTCCGTATCCCGAGGTCATTTCATTCATCAGTGGATCCGTTGCCTCTGAGCTTACCAATCCGGAGTGCTCCGGACGAAACAGAGCAATACCACCGGAAATCGGGGTGGCAGTATACACTCAGAAATCACTCCATTGTGAAAAACGACGAAGAAGAGAGTAGTTGCCAGAAATTCAAAGAAGAAGAAGAAAAGAGTACAACATTGGACATTTAAAAATGGCGCAAAATTTGGAGGAGAAGATATGTGAGTTGGTGAGAAGGTACATACATTTATACGATGCCACAGTGCCGGGTCATCGTGACAAACAGCAACCGTGTCAACGGCTCAGTCATTCATGACACGACACCGCCCTCTAGAGGATAAGTTGCGTTATGTTCATAAAAACGCTGAAATCGGACGGGGGTATGTAGGCCAATAGCAGAGAGAACGTTTGGTACGGATGGACGAATTTCGTCCGGATCCGGAGGTATAAAGCCAGCTTAAGGAGGGACATTACCGGAACATATGGCCCAGTGACACTTGGTTGCCACACCTGGGACAGGTAGGGAGAACAGACAAGTCTATTTTAGCTAGCTTATGATTGGAGTAATGTAACAGATGGAAAACTTTGAATTGTATCATGGCATGCCTTATACATATAGAGGAGTTGTGTATGTTGGAGATACATTCAGCCCAGACATCATCTAGTATGGTGCCGTGCTTAGCTATCAGGTGTGGCGTGAGCCGGGCACCGGTGTCAGAAACGCCGTGCGCCGCGGCTCGCATGCACCAAACCCACAACTCACCTGTGACAGTTTTCACTCCTCTCTATCATCCTGGCGTGTAGTGAGGTACCCACTACTCGTCCCGCTCTTCATCTGTTCACTGGTAAAGACTCTGGTCCTGCATACATTCACATACACTCGCCTGTGCTCACCTCTACTCCCGGTCCGACTCCACTGCTCCTCTGCGGAAGCGCGCTCCGCTGCAGGGGGTCTTTATGGAGCGCGGGGCAAGGGGGGCACGGCCCATGTCGCTCGGGGGTGTCTGTTTTGTTGTTGTATATTGGTTTGGGTGATCCTTATGCAAAGATGTGGGTTTGTCAGGTGAAATATTGTCTGTGTCACAAGGGGATTTGGTATTGTTTATTCGGAGGTATATTAATGTGTATAATGTCAGGGGTGGACAATTATGTTTGTGGTGTTCCCCCTCATTAATGGTTTGCCCCAATTGGGCTTAGCAGGCTGCCATATTTAAAGGAGCTTCATTCAGCTCTCTGGTGTCGGAGTGGAAGTAGCCTGGTGTGAGGTTATGTTCCGGCCATTTTGTTGCTTGCTGGGTCTTCACGAATGTGTGTGTATTTTTACTGTTTTTGGTAAAATAAAAAGCCGTTTCTTTTGACACGGAAAGTTTTGCTGGCTCTGTTTTCCACTTCTATCATCTGAATCTGGCTTGCCCTGGTCCCCTTTGTGTGGGCAGACCACCTCGGTCCCTCACAGGGATCTATATTGTGTATCATATTATATTATATTCAGATTTAATAAATCATACACAGAATCTTTGTCTGGCGGCTTGGGGTAATTAGGGAAATGTTTGGAGGCGAAATAATAATAATAATGGTGGAAGTTGGGGAGATCCAATCCTCCTTCAGATTTAGGTCTTTCCAGATAAATCTTCTTTATATGAGGCATAGCATTGTTCATATAAAGGATGAGACATATTTATCCAGTTTAATAAAGAAATGTTAGATAGGGATTACTAAAAACAGGAATCTAGGCAATACTGTCATCTTGAGGGCATTAATGCAAAGCACCTGGCAGGGTTCCAGGTTCCATTCATTCACATACAGTCATACTGGGGTGGTAAACTACGATAGTAGCCACAGCTGCCCTAGAGCAGTGTCGCCCTTTCCCAGGCAACCGTGAGTTCCTTACGCACGGACCACCCACCTACGCACACGTACACAATGCTGGGATTCAGGGCTTTTTATCATTTAACCCACGCAATGATGCAGCCACAGGGCCGAACGTGGCTCGTGCGTCTCGGCTCTTTCTCCTGATCTCCTGCTCCCGTGCTGCTGTCAGGCTGCTCTCCAGCGTGTCTCCCACTCCTCTGCCATCCGAGGTCCAGCCGCTACTGCATTTAAAGAGAGTGAGTGATTAGTAAGTGGGTGCCAGCTCTGTCAATCACTCACCTGGCTCTGCTCTCCTGAGCGCTCTCCACCCCTCTCAGTCCTGCAGCCGTGCCCTGACCATGCTCACCTCCACAAGCAGACTGATGGAAGTGTGGCTGCCATTCAGCGCCTACGGCCCCTCCGACCACCACCTCAAACATACAGCAGTCATACACATTCACACAAGGCAAGGTGTGTGAAGTGCCCAAGGACACAACAACCATGATGCAGTTGGCTGGGCGGGGATCGAACCGCTGACCCGCTCTACCACCTGAGCCACGGTCACCCCAAACAAGAAGCAAAACAAACAGACAATGGGATAAGACAGATGTAACAGTTGGTCTACTCTTCAATATGGGTTTCTATGGTCATCCATTTATACAATTACAGTGTTTGATTATATAATAGACAAATGTTCAACTAAAATATAAAAGTTTTTAAGGTGTCATGGTGGTCCCCTCTGTATTGAGATGTAGTCAAGGAAGGGCTGCCATATCTGTTTAAATCTACTTGCTTTCCCTGATAACTCGTACCGGATCTTCTCCATGTGTAGCATACTGAAGAACTCTGTAAGCTAAACCTTAAGAATTACTTTTTTTGCAATGACCATTCCATATTGGATTGCCAGAGCTCTGGAGTGGCTCAGGGATTGTAGCTGCGATGACCAGGCCAGAATGGCCGTTTCTGGGTTGGGAGGGAGACTATATTGTATTGTATTGTCTATATACGATACAAGATGGCGGACGTTACTGCCGCATCCTCAGGTGCTCTAGTGCTTGCCAGAGCCCGATTAAAACCAGACATTTATAAGACTGTTGATGGCAAAGTCATAGTGGAAGATGAACTTTTACACTTCCTTGCTATAAAAATGAGAACATTAAGTCAGGATGAGATTATCCTGTTAGCTGCCAACAACTTCGACTCAGACTGGATAGAGGCTTCAAAGAAGATGCTGTTTGAACTCTGTCCTACTACTCAACGGAACATCTCACACAAAGGAGCACAGAAAGATGGCAATAACATCAAGAGCTGTCTCAAAGTGCTGAATGAGTGCGGGGACAATGTTTCGAGATTTGTATCTCACTATTTGGACGAGCTACCACCTGTGACTTTTACCAATATGAACGTATGCGGCCTACTTCGAAAAATAGAGCAGCTACACACTGAGGTCTCTGCTATGAAACATGCGTTACACCGGCAGACTGAAGCGAGTGAAGGTTTGCGTGTAGTCATGGCGGACTTGAACTGCCAGGTTAATGCCCTGGCACAGCACTCTGACCACAGCAGTGCTGGCTTCGTTGCGCCGGTGAGGCGGCTGGACGCAGGGAATGCTAGCGCCGTGCATGCTACCAACTCAGCGGTTGTTGGAGACGCAGACGGATTGGCGGAGGTGACTGAAACTCCAGATGACAGACACCGAGGAGAGGCACAGGGACCGCTGCCTCCAACAGTGGAGAGCGCCACACCAGCACTTGGCCCTGGGGTAATGATGCCCTCGCCTGGATCATCAATGTGGAGCCGAGTCGTGAAAAAGGGGAAACAGAAGCGCACTGAGGATTACCAACAGGGATCAAGCACCGGCAAATCTGCGGTGGGACGGAAGAAAGCTGGCAAAACTATTGTGGGCACTGGAGATGCAGGAGACATCAAGATGATAACAACTAAACGGGTGAGCGTCTTTGCAACTAGGTTTTAACCCGACATAGGCGCTGAACTACTGCGCGCTCATCTTGAGAATAAACTGGGACGTGGCGTGTCATGTGAAAGGATTGTTACTGTCAACAGCAGATACGCATCCTTTAAAATATCCGCTGAATGCAAAGATGTTGCCGATATGTATAATCCGGAGCTCTGGCCAGAGGGAGCGTATGTACGGCGCTTTTATGAACCGTGTTAAGCTGGAGTCATTGCTAATGCGGCTGCTCTATCTGCTGGGGCTACGAGTGTGCTTGCTACTGGCAATAATGCCTAAATATGATATTGCTATGGATATAAGCATCCTGTCATACAACTGTGCTGTAGATAAAGCTCGCCGCATTATTGTTGATCAGTTGTTGGAGCACTGTGACATTCAGTGCCTACAGGAAACTTTTCTAGCAAAGAAGGATTTAAAGGAACTAAAGTCCATCAGTGACAGATTTCATGGTGCTGGAGAGTCCACCACTGACCTCAGTCTGGGTATAAAAAAGGGGCAGAATTCCAGGAGGTGTGGCAATTCTGTGGAATAAGAAACTGGACTCAGCGATTAATGTCATTAGGCTTGGTGTGGACTGGTGCATTGCTATACACTTCACTCAGCGTGATAAGGAATTATAGAATTTAAATATTTACACTCCATATGAATGTCAACATAATGAAGACGACTATGTAAATAAGCTTGCTTTTATTAGTTCCTATTTACAAAATGAGTGTTTCACAAATATTTTTATTGTTGGGGATATGAATGCAGATATTTCAGACAAGAGGTCAATTTTTGCTAACCACCTAAATCATCTCTGTACAGATAATAACTTGATACTGTCTAGCAGAGAGCTTTTGCCAGCCGAAAGCTACACACATATAAGTGAGGCCTGGCACACCACGTCCTGGTTAGACCATTGTCTCTCTACAGCTGATGCTCACGCTTCTTTGGCACACATCGAAATCTTATACAATGTATCCACCTCTGATCACATTCCTGTAAAGATGGTTATCAGATCTGAGTACATACCTGCAACTGTAAAGTGTGCAAATAATTCTAATCTTGGTTAATTGGACTGGTCCTCTTTTTCATGTGAAGACAAATGCTTACTGCTGTAAATATACTGATCAGTTATTGAGCAATATATATCTCTCTAGAGAGGCACTCATATGTAAAAACAGCTATTGTACAAACACCAATCATAAGACAGATATTTCTGCAATGTATACTGATATTGTCTCAGCTAGTAAGCCTCACCTTAAGCACATAAAGAGAGGAAAGGTTTGGCCTGGTTGGAATACTTATGTGGCTGAATTCTATGCTGTAGGAGACAATACCTTGACAATAAGAACACTTTAGATGGGGCATCACCTCCGATATTGATTTCTAGACTAACTCGGAGGGAATTAGTCAAAATATCAACTGTCTGAGTTTGGCAGACAGGAAAATGTATCAGTCTCAAATGGATCTGTTGAATTACAGATTCTTCATCTAATCTCCTATTCTGATGCAGTGAATTATTTCCACGATCCCATCGATTTCCCACATCAAATTAAACGTGCACAGACAACGACATAAGATTATATATATTTATTAACTAAATAAAAGCAGGGTGAATAATATGGGATAATAATGCAAACGGGTAACAACAAATAACAGAAAATGTGAAGATTGTGGGAGTGAATTATTGAACAGCTGATTTCTAAATGATGGTGGATTCTAGTGTAACGATCCGTTACTTCATAAAATCACGGGAGTAATCTATCTATTCTAACGGGACACTATGCGAAATTTCCTTGAGTTTATAAGGTGGAAGTCGAAGCTTTATAGACACCAACTCTGATCTTTGTGACTCCAGCTGTGTGCAGAGATTTCAGCCTACTTGTTTGTAGAAAAAGATGTCCACGGAGCGTCCCTCTGGTCCTGTGGCTGCACTGCGGCAGCTGTTTGGTCGTAGGCTGGTGACGCAGCAGCTTCCCCGATGACATAGTTCACCGGCCCAACAGAATTCCGTTTGAGTGCACAGCGGGCGTCCGGGCTTGGCTGGATGTCGACTTCTTTAGTCAGCTGGAGAGCTGTCCCGGTTTTCTTGAACAGTTCAGTTTCTGTACCGGATTTTGATGTATACACAGCGTCTTAAATCAGAGTCTCTTTGGAGTGGTGATAATTCGACTTGGACTCCTTAACAGATTTAACTTCTCATCAAAAATAACTGGAGGATGCAACGCTGGCCGGGCGTGACGTCCTTAGTTACTAGTTACGGAAATAAACAAAAATGGCTTCTTCTGAGTTTAACACGATACTTGAACAATATAAAAAGGAAAACTGAATTAATTTCATCCTTGCTTATTCTCAAAATAACGGCACGTCACTTGAAGAAAAGCCGTACATGTAGTTTAAATCTCCGGAGATTACAAAGTCTTGGAGCCTCAAAAATAAGCAAAGTACAAAACTCAATGTTGAAAAATAAAAGAGTTACGCAGCGTTAAAACAAAGTGAAGACGCCTAAAACACGCGAGAGCGAAAAAGCAATAACGTGTATGAGTAAAATATAAGAAAAAGTGCGGATGAAAGTAAAAATGCAAGAACAAAAGCGAGTAAAAGAAAGTAAGACAATAACAGCAAGAGCGTAAGAGTGAGTAAGAGAGTGATGGGACACGATGTGTCTTTTTTTAAGGCTGAGGAGAGGGCGGCTCCGAGGAGGCTCGGTCACGTTGCTCTCTCCAGGCCATATGTTCACTGATCAAATCTCTCACTTATTACTTATTGCCAAATTAAACTATCCTTCTATAAGTTTTAAGATCGCGATTGACTGTTCACCTAAATCCACCATGGGTTTTCACATAAAACATTTGGTTACATGAACAAAAGGAAATAAATGGAATTGCTTAATAGGCAAAAGGAATTATCAGTTATAATACATGCAACACACAGATACATAACCTCCGCCAGCATTGATGGCTCGAATCTGTTTCACATAGTGCTGACTTACACTTCGAAACATATGTTGGCGGTAAAAGAAATTATAGATGAACATTAATTGTGGATTACATAAGAAAGTCCTCTGGGAACTATACCAAAACTTACCAGGAGGTGGCACTGTGGCGACATCAGATACTCAGATGTTAGAATCAGAAATTAGTAACTTGGGTTAGGATTACATCAGGAAGATAAGTTACATATCAAAATGTAGATCTGGTCCTGCTGTGGGAGAATGTATTGTTAAATAAAAGGATAAGACCACGTCTTGGCATCTTTCTTGGATTAGGAAAAAGAATCAGGACTCTCTCCACTTCTCTTGATAGTATGGAGATGTTTATGATTCTCTTTTATGACTATTGATTTCACAGTAACATGGCACAGTCTGATGATGGTGGGTATCCTTACACAAGGCTCTTGTTCTCGGACAGGAAGTTGGGTGAAGGAATATTAAGTCCACAGATGTGCTTTTGTTTGCAAGCCATAGTTATAATATAATAGGTGATTGAGGGGAGTCCGGTGATTCCACTTGTGGACTCAAGCAAGCAGTCTCTTCAGGCAAGCAACATGTTTATGGCATGTCACATGGTGTTCTTCTAACTAGTGAAGTGCAGGGAGAAGGGGAAAAGGGAGCCAGGTCAGGATGAGGTGGCAGGGAATTAGGTGATAGGTGAAACGGACACGGACATGCAGATCGCATCTCCTTGTTGTGGCATAAACGATAAGGGCAAGTTCCTACAATGCTGAGACTCGTGAAGCTACTAAATCCTGGGCAATGGCTGGTAAACCAAGACAGGGGCCCATTTTTGAATATAAGAAGAGTACAAACACAAAATATAAATATGCAATAAGTTTCATTAGTAAAAACGAGAAATCTTTGAGGGCTGACTATATGGCCAAGAAACTTTTAAATAATACCAATAAAGATTTCTGGAAAGAGGTGAAACACATTAATAACTGCAAACCCTCCTTACCATATACAGTAGATGGAGTCTCTGGTGCTAGTGCTATTGCTGAGCTCTGGCGAAGGCATTATAGTAAATTGTTTAACTGTGTTCAGACTAATGGCCATCAAGTAGCAAATGTTGAAAATATAGATATGATCACAACTCATGAGGTTTCTCAAGCGATTAAAAACTTATCAGTTAACAAAACGACAGGTAAGGATTATATCTCCGCTGAACATCTTAAATTTGCTAGCTCAAGGTTATGTACAATTCTTGCCTTATGCTTCAATGCCCTCATAGTCCATGGCTTTCTTCCAGACTCTATGATGACAGTGCAGCTGGTTCCTGTGGTTAAGGATAAAGCAGGAAAAGTGGGTTCCTCAGAAAACTATAGGCCCATCGCTCTAGCTAATATATGTCCAAAGTTGTTGAACAAATTCTCCTGAAGAGGATTAATGAACTAATTATCATATACAGATACAGATACAGATAATCAATTTGGGTTTAAACCGAGACACGGTACAGATATGTGTATATATGTGCTAAAGGAACTGCGGAGTAACTATAAGAGAAAAAACTCATCTGTTTTTATTTGTTTCTTAGACGCCTCCAAGGCATTTGATAGGGTGAATCATGAGAAATTATTTAAAAAACTGGGCGCAGCAGGTGTCCCTAAGTATATAGTCAGAATCCTGTCCTATTGGTATGCCCAACAGACCATGAAGGTTAAATGGGACAACTGCTTGTCTGCTCCTTTTCATATCAGCAACGGAGTAAGACAAGGGAGCATCTTATCTCCTATTTTATTTAATTTCTACATGAATGATTTAGCAAATAATCTAAGCTCATGTAAAACTGGCTGTATGGCTGGCAGTACAGTAATGAACCATCTTATGTACGCTGATGATTGTGTGATTTTTTGTCCTAGCTCAGCTGGTATACAGCAGCTCCTTAATGTGTGTTCTGTGTATGGGGAACAACAAGATATAAAGTACAACAAGTCAAAAAGTGTGATAATGATTTGCAGAACCATGGAAGATAGACATATGACTTTTCCTGACTTTAAACTCTCAGGTAAGGTTCTAAATATCTGCAGTGAAGTGAAATATCTTGGTCATGTGATCACAGACCATGTGCGAGCAAATGTATTGGCACGCAAATTCGGTTGGTGCACTGTTGGTGTGAAGCTGACTCTGTTCAAAGCGTACTGTTCATCTATGTACACTGCACATCTGTGGTTGAAATATAAAAAAGCCAGCCTTCAGAGACTGCAAGTGGCATACAATGACGCTTTGAGGATACTTTTAAAAAGGCCCAGATGGACCAGTGCGAGTGAGCTGTTTGTGATTGCTGGAGTGAACACACTGCAAGCGGTTCTGAGAAATGTAATGTACAGGTTCATCTGCCGGTTAAATGATTCTGAGAATCAAAATGTTGTGGCAATGGTGAACATTATGTATAGTGACACACGCTGCACGTCTCAGTTTTTGGGGCACTGGTATGAGTGTCTTTTAAAAATGAGTCATTAGATTATTTTTTTATTTTGTGTTTACTGTGTGTCTTGATTTTATTATTTTTGTATGGACCTTGAGTCCATGAGTGAAAATAAAGCTTATCTATCTCTCTATAAAAGCAAGGAATCCCTGTCTGTCTGTGTGTGTGTGTGTATGTGTGTATGTGTGTGTGTGTGTCAAATATCTCTGCGGATCACGATCAGACTGACCTGGGAGTTTCAACATGGCTGCTGCTTGGTTCAAGGGTGTGCCATGCAGATTTGTTTGGATTACAATGATACCGTTAATGAATTATTTCATAAATGCTTTACACATTCAGCAAGCATTGTCCACCGGAGCTACCACAGTCACGTGCGCACCAGAGCCAATCACTGCAGAGCTCAAGCCCATGACATACCTTAGGAAACAAGCAGATTTGTACCTGCAGTCGCGCGAGCTGGACTGGGATTTTGCCGGCGGTTCGGTCCCGTTCTGTTCTGTGCATCTAAACTGACTGTTGTGGATTAATGAGACTAAACAAGCCCAGGCCGAGTCTGTTTGGGTTTGAGGAGATCCGGTGACGCGCGGACAACAAAGTGGAATCGGAATCTGTGGATGTTCGTGTGTAGCTAACATTAGCTGCTCGCCGCTAGCCCACACGGCCCACCTTGCGAGGCGATGGACCGGACCCACAGGCACGTCCAAATCCGGACTGAGGGTAAATAATGTCAGTCACGCTTTTTCGCGAACATTGCCGTCACGTTTGCTTTGTGTCTATTGCAGAAGAAACGGTAAAAACGGGCTTTTGTCACGAAAGTGTCCAAGCAGCAAGTTTGATTGTAGAGGAACAGGAAGTTGTGTGAGGGACGTCGGCGGTGATACAGACAGAGACAGCGAGTTTTGAGAGTTGAGAGATTTGTGACATATTGCGTGTTTGGAGTGTATAGTTAGTGCGAAATGAAGTGTAGTGTGTTTAGTGTGTAGTGTAGTTGTTTTTATTTGTGTTGTGAGTCAACTGCTGAATTGCAGAGCAGGCAGGAATGAGCTGAGGAGCCTGAGGCATTGCCTGCATTTTAATGTAAATAGTTACACATAACTTTGTAAATTTCAAAGACTTATGCACAAATTCAGCAAACAACAATTAAGATTTGCATTATAACTACTGCAGTTGGTTCATTAAACTGTTTGTGGTTTTCACAGTAAAAAAATCTAACCTTTTCCTACTCTGATTTTATGTTATTTTGTGATTTTAGGTCCATAATGTTAAAATAACATGTCAAAATGAAAAATTACTGTACAGTCAAACATGTGAGGTTGTGCTGAAAATAATGACTCCAAACAAGGCAAGGTAAATAGTTTTCAAGGTGAAATATAATGGTATAATCAAAAGTTGTCAAAAACAGCCAATTATATCCCTGACGTCCCACTTTCAAACACATCCTCATTTGGCCATCCATGAAAAAGCTACTTTTCCTCCCACTTTTCTATAGGAATACATGCTTCCTACGGGCAATACACTAGTCTATCTAACAAACTGACAGACCTAATATGTATATATGATTATATATGTGTGTGTGCATATATGTCTATATATGTGTGTTTATTAGGGCTGTCAGTTTAACGCGTTAATTAGATTAATTAATTACACTGCAAATTAACGCGTTATAAAAATTAATGTAATTAATTCTGAGTGGCAATTCAATGCGCAAGCATTTTAAATTTGGCCCATTGAATGACCCGTAGGCAGTGGCACGTCACTGTAGCACTAGCACCGAGGAACTTGTCCGGACGTGTTCGTCACTTCCCAAAGTCGCTAGTCAAAGCAGGGTGACAACAGACATGGGTGCGACTCAGGGGAGCGAGGCGAGCACATCGTTGCTCGGGCCTTTGAACAGCAAGTTCTTCTCTTCTTAGTGTATTCAATTGATTAGTCAATTAGCAATACAATTTTGTAATGTCCTAGAAGTCGAATTCTGTATTTGGGTACCTTCAGCAGATATGAGATTAAAATGCGATTAATTAAATTAATTAATTACAAATTCTTTAATTAATTAGATTATTTTTTTTAATCGTCTGACAGCCCCAGTGTTTATGTATGCATATATGTGTATATATGTGTGTGTGTATATATATATATGTATATGTATATATGTGTATATATGTATATATGTATATATGTAAATGTGTGTGTATGTATGTATGTATGTATATGTGTGTATATATGTATATATAATATATGTATATATGTATGTATATATATATGTATGTATATATGTATATATGTGTATATATGTATGTATATATGTATATGTATGTATGATTATATATGTGTGTATATATGTGTATTAGTGACCGACCGATTATCGGCTACCGATATATCGGGGCCCGATAGAACGGCCCAATTTCTATCAGGGGTTCTATTGTATCGGTGAAATGTTGCGGTGATAGAAAAAAAAGTTTGACAATGACAAAAGCACGCGCTGGTGTACTGATTTATTTTGTCCAGTGGGGCGCGCTGAGCTCAGAAGTCCCTCCCCCACTCTACACCAGGAAAGCTCCCGACCACCTGACCAGTTAGCCGATCAACCAGCGGACTTTTCCCCCTTTTCCACAAGTTAGTTCATGAAATAAGTAACTGTAAACATGAAAACATCATGGCACAACAATTATAGGCCACATTTCATTGCCTCTTTCCAAAGTGTCCCCGGACAAGATCTCCAGTGTAATTAATAAGTGCAGGCAACTTTCCCATATCATTGCAGATGTTCAGTAGCATTAGCCTACATGAGTGACGTTAGCATAATGAAGGGCACAGTACATGTTTGAGCAGCAAAACAGTAAAAACAGCCCAACACATGACATGCCATTGCTGTATAATTGTGGACTGGATTGTCCTGTGTTCATTTCCCCATGTTTGTGAGACAACGCAGAACGCTCCCCACCACACACTTGCTATAGTAACTTTTGATTGATTGAATACGTTATTAAAAGTTTGCAAAAAAGCACAGAAGGGTACAGTTTAATACAAATACAATGCTAAAAGGATTGAACCAAGAAAGCACTAGTCTCCCCGACACGACGCGGGATCACTTTTATTTCATTGTGTGTGTGTCCACATCTGGGTTGGTTTATGGAGGGGACGAATGAACGACATGTTTTTTGGCATGCATTGCTGACCTGGGCATTGTTTCTCAATAAATTAGAAGTGTGTGCAGCATCACTTTCTCATCAACGCTGGTGTCTCTTATTTGTGCCCGCTGCCAGCGCCACTCGGGCTTTGCCTTTCAGCAATCAAGCGCTGTTTTCGTCTTTGTTAGAAACAATAACAGCAGCAGCTGTAGGCAGCTGAGATCGCTTTGCCGTCTGTTTTGCATGCAAATATGAATTAACACAGTAAAATGAATGGTTCTCTATTTACAAATGTAAAAATGCATAGGTTAAATAATATAAATGTTTTCTTTCCTTTATTACACAGATGGCTGAAAAAAGGAAGTCTGGAACTATTTTGCAAAAGATGGCAATGGCACTGTGACATGTAATACATGTGATGCAGAGATAAGCCAGGGGTCTGACAAACTGACTGACAGCATGCTGTTTATTTAGATTTGTTTATTTATTTTTATTTATTTGTTGAAAGTTCTGCTACATTATTTTATTTTTGTTTGTGTGCCAATCTGAACTTTTTCTCAGCTTGACTGAACAAGTTCAAATGTTAAATGTCATTTTAAAAAAGTCTGTTAAATGTTAAAAGTCTTGAATAAAGACATTGGTTTAAGAAAGCATCTGTCTGTACTACTGTCACTGTGACTGTACTATTGCATAATCATATTGGTGCAAAATCTGCACAATCCAAGGCCTGTTTTCATTCCAGCTCAAAAACTCACTATATCGGTTGCATATCGGCTATCGGTGATTGCACCCCCTCTAATATCGGCTACCGTTATCGGGCCAAAAAATCCTTATCGGTCGGACACTAATGTGTATATATGTATATATAATATATATGTTTGTATGTATATATATGTATGTATATATGTGTATATATATGTATGTATATATATAATATATACGTATATATGTATATATACATACATATATATGGAATTGTTATTGATTATTAATTATTAATTAATGTGTCATTATTAATTAATTACGGGTCATTTTATCAATAATCAAATTATTCACCTTTAGTCTCATAGCCTGAAAGTTAGTCAACTTGTCAATATTATGAAAATATCAATAATTAGACAAGAGGGAAGGCGTGAATCCGAGCACTCACCGTCTCAACCAGCAGTTATTACAATATGGGATTGTGCAAAATAATCACTGATGCTGCTCCGTTAAAATCAACAGTATTTATTAAAGCTTTTCTCCAAAAACACAAACCACCTACTTTAACAAACAGTTTCCTTCAACTAGCAACAGCAAAACACAAGCAAGCCAAACATGTAACTGGGTGGAGGCGTGTGTGTGTGTGTGTGTGTGTGTGTGTGTGTGTGTGTGTGTGTGTGTGTGTGTGTGGCAGGAAGTCCCCTATTAAGACTACAAAGATGGCCGAATGTGGCTTGGGAAGTTACATTCACTGGACTACAAATTAGTGGGCGTGACTTAGGAAGTCTTGTCGAAGAGACTACAGGAAACGCCGGACGTGACTTTGTGTCATGTGAAAACGCGGATTCCGAGGTGATGAATTCAGATTCACTGATTCATGAACCTGGAATTCAAAAATGGTGACAGTGACTGTATCGACCAAAGGTGATCACTACACGTGCGCGCAAGGTCTGAACAAAGGCAGCGGTTGCGCCATCTTTGGGCCTCGTGTGCGGTTTGGTCACACGAGACGTGAATTTACAGGGATGATCCCCACTAGGGATGCAACAATACTCGGTATTTTACCGAACCGTTCAATACGCCCTATTTGGTTCAATGCACAATGGCAAACAACGGCATTTTCGGCACGTTTCGCCGTCACAAAACTTTATCAAAACTCTATGCAGCCGCGCATGCTGTGTGATCCCCTCAAGAGCAGAGGCATGAGAGCAGCACATTGTTTAGGCTCACCCCCCGGCACCCATTTTAGTAGTAAAGTGATCACAGAACTTTATGAAGTATGCCGGGGGGATATTGAAAGCGAACTGAGGCAAGCACCCTACCTTGCTCTCTCCACCAATAGCTGGACCTCCCGTGAGCAGCGGCGCTGCGCCACTATACTCATTTTCAGTGTTAGCTGCTTTATAGCGATTGTTTGTGGGCTGTCGCGGTCTTCTCGTAAAAAAAAGCACCCCCCGGCTGACGGCGAGGAGCCCATGGACGGACGGACGGACGATTGTCACCCCCGCTGACGGCGCTAACGACCGCCTCTTCCCCCCTCCCCCCCGGCTGGCGGTGCGGCACTACACTAAACTTCTGGGGATACTTGATTGGGAATTGAGGGGCTTTGTGCTGCAGACTCATCCACTGTATGAGAGCCACACAAGTGAACACCTGGCTGAAGAACTAGTGCATGCAGTTACTGAATGGAAGCTAGAGAGAGCAAATATCCAAATTCCTGTAACCACACACAATGCTCAAAGAATTGTGCAATTATTTTTAAATTCAATATTGCCTTTGCTATTCTGAGTAGTTTTATATTAAGATATTGAAACCGTACCGTTACCGTGGCCCAAAAACCGTGATGCATACCGAACCATGGGAAAAGTGTACCGTTGCATCCCTAATACCCACAGTTCCAAAAAGGTAGCCGTGCTACCAAGAGGAGTCCGTCTTTAAAGTCAATAAAGGGGATATGCTGGACACACGTCTTGTGTAATAGCAGGCTTATTAACTATAAGTTTACAACAGATTGCCCAAAAGAGTACGTGTATCTCGGTGTGTGTGTGTATGTGTGTGTGTGTTAGCAAAAAAGGGTAGAAGCTAAGCGGGCCTTAGCAGACAACAATCAAACAAATACAACGGCCATGTGGTGCACAGCGGTCGTCTCTCCCTCGTACAGTGGCCGACAAGCGAATCGAGGTCCGCTGATCAAGCCAGAATACGACGTATTGTGGTCTGCCCAAACAAAAGCCTCTTACTTAGATGCCGCTCGTTGCGGTAGCGTGGGTTAGGGCTGGGCGATATATCGAAGATACTCGATGTATCGCGGCTTGTTCTCTGTGGGATGTAGAAAATGACTATATCGTGAATATTCGAGTATACATTCAATTGTCACGCAGTTGCTTGTAGTCGCGGGCACTGAACTACAGGTTTTTCTCACTCTCTCTCATCTCTCTGCACAGAGAGATAAAACAAACGCACCTAGATTGATTGTCACACTCTGCAGCCAGCCAATGGTATCTTTAACAGTGTGCCTGACCAATGACAGTGTAGTGACCCACACAGGGCGGGATCTAAACACGGAGCGGCGCTAACGTTTAGCTGCTTAGCTACGTTATCAATTAGTTTTTGAGTTTAGTCAACACGTGAGAACTCGTCTGACACGGAGAGTCTCCTGTTGTGTGCTACATGTGTGAAATAACAACTATAGTCTGGACTTTGTCTGCAGTGTATCTGTGTAAACGGCTTCACTCAGCGTCTCTCCCTCCGTTACCATGGTTACAGGAACACCCTGAAACTTTATAATGATGATCAATAAAAAGTTTTTGGTTAGTTTGACTGTACAAAATCATGTATGTAGCCTGATTGTAGCTCAGTGCTGAAATCTTGTATTATAACATAACAAATGTGGCAGGATAGCGGGGACAAACTTCGAAGAGCTCTCTGTTCTGTACAGAACCAGGGCTACCAGGAAGGCAAAAATGATTCTGTCTGACCCCGCTCACCCGCTGGCCTTCCTATACAGGCCCCTGCCGTCTGGTCGTCGGTACATGGTGCCTAGGATCAGAAGCAATAGATTCAAAAATTCCTTTGTACCAACTACAATCTGCCTCATTAATGGACAGTTGTGAGCCTGTCTCCCCAGGACATTGTTGTCTGGAGCTTCAATGTTGTACCTAATGGATGATTGAATGCGTGTTGTTGTTGTTTTTGTTTTTGTTTGTACCCCATTTTTGTGTGTGCTTTGCTGGCTGCACGCCAAATTGCCCCCCAGGGGGATAATAAAGTTTTCTAAGTCTAAGTCTAAGTCAAATGTAAATCCTCAGAGCTTCTTTGATTATTAACAGTAAGGTTATAACTTGTCATCAGACTGACAAGGCTGCAAAAGCTGCTGTTTGTATGATGTATTTTTATGTTAAATGATAAGAGGTTCACTTTAAACATTAATAATAATAATAATAATAATAATGATAATAAATAATGATAATGATGATGAGAAGAAGAAGAAAAAAAATAGCGAACTAATAAGGTTCTCTAGATGGTTGATTATTTGAAAGAGTAAATCTTGAGAGAGGCTTGGCAAAAAAAAGGCAAATTACATTGAAAAGACAAAAAACATTTTAAGTATAAATAGAACAGATGTTCAGATCCTCCTCCTGTAAAAAGCTGTTGGTCAAATATGTAAACGTGATGTCTGCATTAGAGAACATGGTGTGGGGTGAGGCCGTAACTCTTATCTTATCTTTAAGCACATGTCAAGTAACGTGCCCTGTAACATATTTCACAAATTATAAATTGGGATATGACTTGGCTCCAGCTCGAAAAAACATTTCAGTCCAAAGATTTTTTTTTGCTTTAATCCATGAAATCAGCATATATTAATGCAATAGAAACAATGTTTTAATGTAGACACGTAGAATCATCATACTGGCATGATTGTATGCATCAAAGTGTTAATTCAAGGCTAATGGAAAATATCGAGATATATATCGTGTATCGTGACATGGCCTAAAAATATCGGGATATTAGAAAAAGGCCATATCGCCTAGCCCTAGCGTGGGTGCCCGTCTAACTCGGAGCTCCAACTCATTCGGGAGTGCGAGCACGGGGTCAGCTTTAACATCCTAACAGCTGACGGCAGGCTGTTCACAGCGATATGTCGACTCGATGGAATGGACGGTTTCGTTCCTTCTGAGGATTCTTTTCTTCCTTCTGCAGGCGGTGAGGAAACGGCTGGGTTGTGCAGCGTTCCTAGATCGAAACAATAATGACGAACGTCCGGACAAAAGCAAAAGTAAAACAAAAACAGTCTCTGTCTCGTCCAGCGAGGAGGGAACTGAAATAAGCTCAAGCAAAAATGAAAAACATTTCTCAGAGTTGTACCCTTATGGCAGCGGTTGCGTGAAACCGAAGTCTCTTCACAACGTAGTGTGTGTGTGTGTGTGTGTGTGTATTATTACATCATTCTGAGGTTTGCATGTCTATATTTAATGTTGTTCCTGTAACACCGTCTTGTCCAGTTTGAATGTCCAGTTAGTGGTGAACATCATCATGTCACAGCTGCTTCTTCTCTCCCTCTCTTTGACCTTCAGGCTTTCCAATGCTGCGGCCTTGTTTCTGTCTCAGTGGGTCAGAAGAAAGAGAGTGGCCTGTCTGTTGGCTGTTGAAGAGCTTTCTCTTGCCCCTCAGAGAGATCTACCATCAGAAAGAGTTCTGTTGAAGGTGGTCAGTAGTTTGGCGTCCCTGCTGAGATCCTGGACAGTCAGCCGGTTGGACCTGACTGAGTTCGGTGGTTCTGCTCTGAGTCTGGTTCCACTGCTGCTTCATGATGGTTCTCTGAAAATCAAGTAAAAGTCTTTCCTGAGCTTCATAAACAATCTAATGAATGAAAATACAAAATGTATGAATCATTTACTTTTCTAAGATAAACTCATACATTTCTATCTGCAGACTGAGAGAGAAGATTTCCCAGGAGCTCCTCTTCTTCGTCCACGACATCCAGGACCAGGACTTGACCTGCTCCTTCTTTAATAAGGTTGGTGGAGACCTGAGCTCGTGTTCTCTGAACTGGGAGGTTCTTCACTATCTGCTGCAGCAGCCGTCAGCTCAGACCATCACTGTGAACCTGAGGAAGAACCGCTTCTCACAGGAGAACATCAGTCGTCTGCTTCCCTTTCTGGAGAAGATTGTATTTAAAAGGTTCTTAGTTTGTTTTTTACCTTTTTACCAGATACAGACATCAGTTTATCTTATTTAATCATCAGTTTGTTAATTCTTTGCCTAATCAAGGTGTTCTGGTGATCACACCTTATATTTTCAGGCCCTGTCCCAGCTTTGTGTTGACTGTCATCACAGAGATCTATCACACTCGAGCCAGTCGCTTTATACCCAGTTTACTGAGGTCACTGGATCATGTGATCAACCTGACCTGCAGAGAGATGAACTCAGTGGACTGTGCTGCTCTGCTCTTCACACTCCAACACTCTGACAGAGTTAAACTGAAACTCCTCTGGACCTCCATACCAACAGAGGAGATGGAGTCGGTCCTCTTTACACTGGACAGAGTTTCTCAGCTCAGGTGAGACATTAGTGTTTGTTCTTCAAAGGGCTGTAATCTCCTCGTCGACTGGTCGATTTATTGGTTGATACGTTCTGGCTCAACCAAAATTATGATTTTTGGCATGTTAATGACATGCTGCTATGGCAGTGCGTAAACACGTAGTGGGTCTTCTCCATCCCAATGCTGTGTGTCCTGCATGTGGCATATTTGACTTCATCAGGAGGGAAGTACCAAGTGCTAATGGGGGTGTTTTCAGAGCACCCCTGTAAAAATGGAAAAAAAGTTGAATGCAAATTTTGCAAGCAACAGTTTGCATATCACAGCTTGACTACAAACATGGCATATCACCTAAAAACAGTAAGCTGACTTGTCTGTGTTAGGTTGCTCCGTCCATTTTAAGTATATGAACAATTATTCTTTCTTCAAGTGGACTTGCCTTTTGTGTTTAAGAGTTAAAGTTTTAGGTTAATAGTTTGTGTCTCAGCCACGGAGCTGTGCTTATAATAATTGACAGACACCATCATTTCGCTCTGTGCGTGTCGTCGCACAGAGCGAAATGATGGTGTCTGTCAATTATTATAACATGACAAAAACAATTGTCTAAATATTCCTCAACAGTTGCTGATATCAATTTTTTTGTTTTTGTTTGTTTCACAATTGCTCGCTGGCTTTTTTTCTTGGAGCCTCCTTACAGACTTTGTTCCACTCGTCGTTTGAAATGTCAACTTGAAGGTCTAACCCCCATGCATCAAGTTTGGATATTGCTGATTCGCCAGAACCAGACATGAGCCAGTTGTATAATAATGAGATCAAGCCATTGCTTCTGCAATTTTTGATCATAATTTCTTCTAAAGGCGATAGAGTCGGGATTGTTAGTGACTGATTCTGTGAAGAAGAAATAAAGCTCCTTAGTTGTAAATATTTAAAGAAGTGCTTCCTCGCAATATTAAACATTAAGGATATGTCCTCAAATGTCATTAAAACTTGTTTATAAAGGTCAGAAATATTACTCAATCCTTTTTTTGTCCAAACCTGGAATCTAGCATCTAGTGTGCCTGGTTTAAATTGATATCACTAGTTGACATAGTATATTTTCGGAAATCATGGGCTATGATATTGCGCAGATGAACGTGATGCACAACACTGTGAGAGCCGACAGACTCGAGTGTGTTTATTAATCAATTCATAATTAATTCATTTTCATTAATTAATTGCAGTGCAAAATAATATTGTCAAAAACGATTTAATCTAAAGCAAATAGACTAACAGTCTTCATTTCCCGCGCGAAGAGTCGATTTTTAGTCGAAATTTCACGGCTTCAGCTGACCATGGATCTCTTTGGTTGATTACAGCGCCAGTTCTTCAGTGTGTCTGTCTTCTTCAACATACAGGACATAATGCACCTTTCACTACAACAGTTTGGGTGATAATTTTACCGTTTGATTTCAATGTGTCTTAAAAATTAGTTTGTCTAACCTGTTTGTTCCCAACTTGTCTGATCATCTGACTTCTTTTGTCGCTTGACTTATCATAACCAGTATATGTGCATCACCATGTTTACAGATCTAAGCTACTAAAGTGAAGGCCTCTTTGTTTTTATAACTCTAATAATTATCCTTAATATTATTTGTGGTGTCTTTTAATTGGATCATTTGTTAATCTGGAGGTTAAGCGGGAGGTTGAGCGGTACCGGTTTGGGCTCACCGCCACGCACAGTCTGGGCTCAGGAACCCAACTCCTTGAGAGAGGCTGGACTCTCTTCTACTCTGGAGTTGCCCGCGATGAGAGGCGGCAAGCCGGTGTGGGCTTGCTTATAGCTCCCCAGCTCAGCCGCCATGTGTTGGAGTTTACCCCAGTGAACGAGAGGGTCGCTTCCCTGCGCCTTCGGGTCGGGGATAGGTCTCTCACTGTTGTTTCGGCTTATGGGCCGAACAGCAGTACAGAGTACCCGGCCTTCTTGGAGTCCCTGGGAGGGGAACTGGAGAGTGCTCCAACTGGGGACTCCGTCGTTCTATTGGGGGACTTCAACGCTCACGTGGGCAGCAACAGTGTTACCTGGAGGGGTGTGATTGGGAGGAACGGCCTCCCTGATCTGAACCCGAGTGGTGTTTTGTTACTGGACTTCTGTGCTAGTCACAGTTTGTCCATAACAAACACCATGCTCAAGCATAAGGGTGTCCATATGTGCACGTGGCACCAGGACACTCTAGGCCGGAGGTCAATGATCGACTTTGTGGTCGTGTCATCTGACCTCTGGCCGTATGTCTTGGACACTCGGGTGAAGAGAGGGGCTGAGCTGTCAACTGATCACCACCTGGTGGTGAGTCAGATCCGCTGGCAGGGGAGGAAGCTGGACAGACCTGGCAGACCCAAACGTATTGTGAAGGTCTGCTGGGAACGTCTGGCGGAACCCTCTGTCAGGGAGGTATCTCCCACCTCCGGGAGAGCTTTGACCAGATCCCGAGGGAGGCTGGGGACATTGAGTCCGAATGGACCATGTTCTCCACTTCCATTGTTGACGCGGCTGTCTGGAGCTGTGGCCGTAAGGTCTCCGGTGCCAGTTGTGGCGGCAATCCCCGAACCCGGTGGTGGACTCCGGAAGTAAGGGATGCTGTCAAGCTGAAGAAGGAGTCCTACCGAGCCTGGCTGGCCCGGGGGACTCCTGAGGCAGCTGACGGGTACCGGCAGGCCAAGCGTGTAGCAGCAGGGGCAGTCGCGGAAGCAAAATTTCGGGTCTGGGAAAAGTTCGTAGAGGCCATGGAAGAGGATTACCGGTCGGCCTCGAAGAAATTCTGGCGCCTCAGGAGGGGGAAACAGTCCTCCACCAACACTGTTTACAGTGGAGGTGGGGAGCTGTTGACCTTCACTGGGGACATTGTCGGGCGGTGGAAGGAATACTTCGAGGATCTGCTCAATCCCACTAACACGCCTTCCATCGAGGAAGCAGAGGCTGGGGACTCAGAGGTGGATTCATTCATCACCCAAGCCGAAGTCACTGAGGTAGTTGGGAAGCTCCTCAGTGGCAAAGCACTGGGGGTGGATGAGATTCGCCCTGAGTACCTCAAGTCTCTGGATGTTGTGGGGCTGTCTTGGTTGACATGTCTCTGCAGTATCGTGTGGCTGTCGGGGACAGTGCCTCTGGACTGGCAGACCGGGGTGGTGATCCCCCCATTCAAAAAGGGGGACCGGAGGGTGTGTTCCAACTATCGGGGATCACACTCCTCAGCCTCCCTGGGAAAGTCTGTTCCAGAGTACTGGAGAGGAGAATTCGGCCAATAGTGGAACCTCGGATTCAGGAGGAACAATGCGGGTTTTGTCCGGGCCGCGGAACACTGGACCAGCTCGATACCCTCTGCAGGGTGCTCGAGGGTTCATGGGAGTTTGCCCAACCAGTCCACATGTGTTTTGTGGATCTGGAGAAAGCATTCGACCGTGTCCCTCGTGGCATTCTGTGGGAGGTGCTCCGGGAGTATGGCGTCGGAGGCCCTCTGTTAAGGGCTGTACGGTCCCTGTACGACCGGAGCAGGAGCTTGGTTCGCATTGCCGGCAGTAAGTCAGACCTGTTCCCAGTGCATGTTGGACTCCGGTAGGGCTGCCCTTTGCCACCGGTTCTGTTCATTATTTTTATGGACAGAATTTCAAGGCGCAGCCACGGACCGGAGGGGGTCTGGTTCGGGAGCCACTGGATTTCATCTCTGCTTTTCGTGGATGATGTGGTCTTGTTGGCTTCTTTGAGCCAGGACCTCCAGCATGTCCTGGGGCAGTTTGCAGCCGATTGTGAAGCGGCTGGGATGAGAATCAGCACCTCCAAGACGAGGCCATGGTTCTTGACCGGAAAAAGGTGGCTTGCTCCCTCCAGGTTGGGGGAGAGTTACTGCCTCAAGTGGAGGAGTTTAAGTATCTTGGGGTCTTGTTCACGAGTGAGGGAAGGATGGAACGTGAGATTGACAGGCCATGAACTTTGGGTCGTGACCGAAAGAATAAGATCCCGGATACAAGCGGCTGAAATGAGTTTCCTCCGCAGGGTGGCGGGGCGCTCCCTTAGAGATAGGGTGAGGAGCTCTGTCACCCGGGAGGAGCTCAGAGTAGAGCCGCTGCTCCTCCACATCGAGAGGAGCCAGCTGAGGTGGCTCGGGCATCTGTTTCGGATGCCCCCGGGACGCCTCGGGAGGTGTTGCTGGCATGTCCCGCTGGGAGGAGACCCCGAGGAAGACCCAGGACACGCTGGAGTGACTATGTCACTCAGCTGGCCTGGGAACGCCTTGGGATCCTCCCGGAAGAGCTGGAGGAAGTGTCCGGGGAGAGGGAAGTCTGGGTGTTAGAATGTGTTTAATATTTAATATCTATTTCCTCTCAGTGTTGACAGAAATCTGCTGCTGCAGTTGATCCGCTGCTGTGCTGCCTCTGACGCCCAGCAGGGGGCAGCAGTCAGCCTGCTCAGGACTCTGCAGCACAGGCTGGATCTGTCCTGCTCCTCCTGTGTGGAGCTGCTGCAGGAGGGTCAGAGTGAAACTCTCAGTCTGACTGATGAGGACTGCAGGGCCGTCTCCACCATCCTGAGACACAGCAGCCAGCACACTCAGCTCCACCTGCAGGACTGTGAGGTGGAGGACAGCGGACTGGACCTGCTGTTTCCTGTCCTGAACAGAGTCCTCCTCAGGTGGGAAACACAACAGAACGACCGACATCATACTCTGACTCTCACCTCCCCAGAGTTGTACCTGCACATTGTTGCAACGACTGTGATTTCTTCACTTGATAGCATCACATTTCTTCTCCTCTGTTGCTTAGTGGTGGTACTAATACAGGGCATTGTGACCTGTAGTTTCCCCAGTAAACACACCAACCTCTGCTGCTCTTCTTGGATTATTCGCCTCCTCCTACTTCATTGTCAGAGTGTGTCTAGGCAGGAGAGAGCCGACAGGCCGGATGTCCAAAGTGCCGGCTGCCCCTCCAGGAGCAGCTGATTACAAACGTCACCTTGTCAAAGTCTAAGTTGTGTCTGGAGGAGCAGCCCTCCCTGCTGACACCCGGCCTGTCCACTCTGCCCAGCCCAGAGACACAGCTGCAAACTGAAGGAGTCGGTGTGTTTACTGGGGAAAGTGCAGCTGGTGGTCCCTGTATCACCACCAGCAACACAGACACACCAGCAAACATAAATACTCACTATGTTGAAACCCACATGTGTAGGTTACTCTGTAATCTCTGTGTAGAATCTACTCACAGCCATAAATCAGTCTCAACAGTCGCTGTTTGTTCTGATTCTGCTGTTCAGAGCCAGTAAGACTGTCGTCCTCCAGCTGCTGTCCCTGGTTCTTGTGAACAGTGACAGAGACACAGTGAGACGGGCGGTGTCCCTGTGTGGAGCCCTGGGTGGAGAACTGGACCTCAGTCACACCACACTGGGTCAGAGGTCCTGTGGAGCTTTGGGCCTGATGCTTCTCTTCTCTGAAGGGCTGACAGAACTGGACCTGAGTCACTGTGAGCTCACTGACCAGCTGCTGCTCTCACTCCTCACACATCTGCACAAAGTCCAAGTCCTGGAGTGAGTATCAGTCTGTCCACACACAACAATATATATAGTTCTAGTTATGTTCTGTGTGTGTGTGTGTCCCTGGCTGTTGTGTGTTGGACAGAACCTGTACTGCCTCCACCAGCAGCAGCTGATATGATTTACAGTCATAAATATCCTCCGTGTCACTTCCTGTGTTTGTGTTACAGTCTGAGTCACAATCAGATCACTGATGCTTCAGCTGACATGTTACTTGAACTGGTCTCCATCAACCCCTCCATGGACACTGTGCGGTGAGCAAACATGAACCAATGTTCCATCATTTATTCAGACGTTTGTGCTTCATCCTCTCAGGTTAGTGAAGTTAATACTGTTCCACATGTTCCTGTGGCTGAGTGAGTGATGTTTCTCTGCTCTGGTCTTTTTCTAGACTCTTCGGGAACAACATTAAGGACAGAACTCCTTTTAAGAAACACAAGCAGTTTGAAATGTGGTGAATCAGCCGTCAGTGTGGTGGTGATGTGCTGATCAGGGAATCATTGATGTCTAATGATGGTTAGATGATGATGTGTTACTGTTTTGGTGGTGGATAGTTTATAATCAACACGGTGATCTCAGCTTCACAGATGAGAACATCATGACTTGTCGCCTCTTCTCTTCTACATTTAATATTTTTGGTTCATGGTTTCATATTCATGTGAAAACTCTCAGGTTTTAGACATCAGGTTGTTCTTTTGTGATCGGTAAATTATTTTTTGTGACAAAATGAATGTAATTTTATTAGTCGGCCTAATTTATCGTTTATTTAATTTTATGACTACTGTATTTTTGAATTACAGGTTTCTGTACTTTGTTTTGGGATGAATGTTAAATGCACTGTGAAGAAGAAAGAGTAATGATGAGTTACGGGTATATTCAGGTAAAAATCATTCAGGTAAAAATCATTTAGGTAAATATGCTTAATATTAATATGCGTAAATATGTTTACATAATCGGTTTTCTCCACCTGTGTTTCAGTCTTTTTAATGGTTAATTTACACTAAACTATTTCATTCATCTTCTCAGCAAAATTTGACGCACATTTATTGTTTTGTTAGTGTCGCATTTGATGCACATGTATGAAATGATTTTTAACAATAAACAATCTTTGAAACACGTGTGTGAATGTTTTTTTTTTAGCATTCATCCTTTTGATGCACATGTATGAAACGGCTTTTAAACGGAGACGATCTCTGATGCACCTGTATGGATTGTTGTTTGGAACTCATCTGTTCCATACATGATCTTTGCCGCACGCTCCGTGACGTCGTATCGCGAGACTGTCAGTTGGAACAGGTGCATTGTGGGACGCAGTCTCTGACGCTGTCTGCTGTTTGTTTCTGGACATTTAACGCCTCTTTTCTTGTATATTAAAGCTAAAATGCGTCACCAGGTCGACAATAAATAAGTTATTAAATCAGAAGAAGCGTTTTGTAGCTGCAGTCGTGTGGACGGACTGTGAAATGGAGGCTGGTGAAGGTAAAAGACGACTTTATCGAGCTAACTTAGCTAGAAGAGACCAGCTAATGATGCGGGTACTGTTAGCTTAGCAGCTAACGCTCATAGATAAACATGTTAATGTTAAATGTTTGTTAACTCGTAGATGTTAATGAAGAAATGATCTAATGATAGACGTGTTTTTAAAGACAGGTGGATGTGAGTGCGACATGATGGACAGTTAGCAACATTCTCATGTAAAGCTGATTAAAACTGCGATTAATTGATTAATTATTCAGTCAGATGAGCTGATGAAAGTGTTCGATCAATAAGAAAACAATACAGCTGTGATCGGTGACGCTATAATGTCAAACACGTCAGCCTTAATAATGTGAGTTTATAAAGATGCTTGATATTGATTTTATGACATCAGATTGGCATTATTTTGTCTGATATTAGATTTACAAAGAGCAGGAAGGATGATTTATACTGAACAGTTTCTATTGTCACTCTATACAAATATAAAGAATTATGAATATAACTATTTCACAGCCAGATTGTTTGTTGATGAATCATTGTTAAGTGATTTATCTGCAGCCCTGCTGCCTTCATCCTGTCAGTATTTAGGTGTGTTTATGTAAACTTGTCCTGAGATGATTCGGCTATAATTCCTAAAAACAGCTAAATATTCCAGTTTCAGCATCTGTACGTCAGAGTGAACCTGCTATCTGATCTTCTCCTGTCTGCCAGGTGTCAGCGGCTCCACGCCCACAGAGGAGATGAACGGAGCTGGAAACTTGATGGATTTACTGGACGAGCCGTTTCCTGACGTGGGCACGTATGAAGACTTCCACACCATCGACTGGCTGAGGGAGAAATCCAGAGACACAGACCGCCACCGCAAGGTGAGACCACGGCTTCTTATCTACCTGTTGTTTCCCTGCAACGTGTTGAAGGTTTGGAGAAGAAATTCAAATATTAATGATAATAAGGAAGGAAAATTAGGTGCCAGAACACTGTTTGAAGCTAGGAAGCTGGCAGGGTCCGCCACATTAACAACATAAACAAAGTAAAACAGAATGAATTGTTTTGTCCTTTAAAGTCAGTTTGTTTATTCAGTCATGGAAACAAAGAGGGTTTGATTATTGAGTTTGTTGAGGCAGAAAAAAAAGGAAATTTCTGATGAACATTTACCACAAAACTGCAGAGTGCACCTTTAACTTTGTGGCAGACACAGTCAGATAAAACACAAGAATAATAAAGTAACCGGTGAAGCAGCAGGTTGGCTCGTACTCGCCGTGTCTCCAGGACAACAGGAAGAACAGCGTCAAGCTTTAATTTAAGTATTTTGGCAAAACATTGCTCTGGGAAATTTGAGTATTTTTTTCCCTTTGCACCGTGCCAACCAGAAACAGAAAAAGTCTCTTCCATTGTTTATAAAATAGTGAATTTTAGCCTGTAAAATATCAAACGTACAGTAGCTACACCTGACTTCTCCCCTGTCTGTGATATTATGGATATCTTTAGCAAGGTTAACATTTTTATTTTGTAATCTGAGCGGTGAAAGTTAGAAGTTGATTTTACTTCAAACACTTCGTCCAGAAATCTGCTGTTTCTCAAACAGCTTCTGCCTCTTCATATTCTCAGCGACGTGAAACTGTCTCGTCATGTTTGAAAAGAGTTTTGTCCCTTCGATCAGCTAATCAATGTGAACGTGTCCATCAGATCACCAGTAAGAGCAAAGAGTCCATCTGGGAGCTGATCAAGAGCCTGCTGGACGCCTGGTCGGGATGGGTGGTGATGCTGCTCATCGGACTGCTCTCAGGTCAGTCAGGAGGGACGACGCTCTGAAGAGAGTCGTGTGAAACATGTGGTTATTGTTCTGTATCATTCACATGCTGCTGCTACAGGAGGCTTCTTATTCACTTATTTATGTCACGTTGAGCCGTTTAATCATGAAGAAAATTGGCGTCTTAATTGATGCTGCAGATTAATTTCCTCTCACATCTGGTCGTCTCCAAACCTACAAATTTCTTTATTAATCTAATCTTTGCCCAAACCTACAGGACACCTGATGAAATATAAAGTTTTGTGTTCTCCTGTTAATCTTTCCAAACAAACCGGTCCTGATCCCGTCAGGGTTTGGACAGAACCTTCTGGTTCATCACTCTCCACTTTGAGCAGGACACATTGGTGCTTATAGACTCTCTGCTTGTTGAGCCCTTAAGTTATATTCCACAGATTCTCGCTGTGATGTCTGACCTCCCGAAACAGTCAACCTGTGCTGTAAAGTAGATTTGTATGTCTCCGTAGTTTGAAACCGTGTAAAACAGTCTTGTTGTGGGTCAGAACTCTGTCGTGGCCGTCTGACGTGTCCTGTCGTCTGCAGGTACGCTGGCCGGAGTGATCGACCTGGCCGTGGACTGGATGACGGACCTGAAGGAAGGCGTGTGTCTGTCGGCCTTCTGGTACAGCCACGAGCAGTGCTGCTGGACGTCCAACGAGACCACCTTCGACGACCGAGACAAGTGTCCGCAGTGGCAGAAGTGGGCGGAGCTAATGACCGGCCACGCCGAGGTCAGAGCGGTTACAACCATTATTTTCATTGTCGGGTATCTTCTTTGTTGAATGATTAGTTGTTTGGTCTGCAAAATGTCAGGAAATGTTGAAAGCGATCAGAGATGACGTCCTGAAGTGTCTCGTTTGACTCGTCACCGTCACAGTTTTCACTTTTCCGTATGTGACTTCCTTCCTTCAGGGAGGCGGAGCGTACGTGTTGAACTACTTCCTGTACGTCCTGTGGGCTCTGCTGTTTTCCTTCCTGGCGGTGTCGCTGGTCCGAGTGTTCGCTCCGTACGCCTGCGGCTCAGGAATCCCAGAGGTGACACCAGCACCAGACAGATGAGGTTTTGGGCTGTTTAGCTTATGTAGCGTTTGTTTTTTAAACACCGTGGTTTGTTTTGTGCAGATTAAAACCATCCTCAGCGGCTTCATCATCCGGGGCTACCTGGGGAAATGGACCCTGCTGATCAAGACGGTCACTCTGGTCCTGGCGGTGTCATCGGGTCTCAGTCTGGGGAAGGAGGGCCCTCTGGTCCACGTGGCCTGCTGCTGCGGAAACCTCTTCTGCAGCCTGTTCTCCAAGTACAGCAAGAACGAGGGCAAGCGGCGAGAGGTACGCTGCTGACGAGACCTTAGATCTTAGTTCAAACCAGAGACTTTCTCAAGCATAACGTTGTGTTTCCTGTCGTTCTAACGTCCAGGAGAGCGAGACTGAAAATATTACACTGTACGTGATTCTGTCTCTGACTCGCAGGTGTTATCAGCGGCAGCAGCAGCCGGAGTGTCGGTGGCCTTTGGAGCGCCAATCGGAGGAGTTCTGTTCAGCCTGGAAGAGGTTTGTTAAAAACAGAGCTTCTCTGGTCTGTGCAGCGTTCTTCTTCTGTTCAGGTAACACATTCAGCTCTGTAGTCCAGTGACGGGAAATGAAATGCAGCGATGTCACAGCGACAGGCTCCAGTTCTGTAAGGAGAGAAAACATTCTCCTCTAAACTCTTTAACACACAATAAATGATGAGCATTAAGGATGATTTTGGTGCTATTGATTAAAAAGTAGACACATTAGAGAGTTTTGTGTGAGTGGAGTTGCTTTGATTTGTTTCTCCTGCAGCTGCTCCTGATGTTTCTCCTAACGATCTTCGTCTCTCCTGCAGGTCAGTTATTATTTCCCCCTGAAGACTTTGTGGCGTTCCTTCTTCGCTGCCCTGGTCGCTGCCTTCACGCTGCGCTCCATCAACCCGTTTGGCAACAGCCGCCTGGTGCTGTTCTACGTGGAGTACCACACGCCGTGGTACATGGCCGAGCTCGTCCCGTTCATCCTGCTCGGCGTGTTCGGCGGACTCTGGGGGACTCTGTTCATCCGGGCCAACATCGCCTGGTGCCGGCGGAGGAAGACCACCCAGCTGGGGAAGTACCCGGTCTTGGAGGTCATCGCTGTGACGGGCATCACCGCCGTGCTGGCGTATCCCAACCCGTACACCCGCCGCAGCACCAGCGAGCTCATCTCCGAGCTCTTCAACGACTGCGGCGCTCTGGAGTCGTCGCAGCTCTGCGATTACATCAACAACCCCAACATGAGTCGGCCGGTGGACGACATCCCGGACCGACCGGCGGGGCCCGGAGTCTACAACGCCCTGTGGCAGCTCGCCCTCGCTCTCGTCTTCAAGATCGTCATCACCATCTTCACCTTCGGCATGAAGGTCAGAACGACGGAGAGGAAGTTTGTGAAAGAAAATAGAAGAAAACAGAAGTGCAGCCATTTTATTTTGTTTTCTGGATTCTTTTCTCTCGAAAAGAAATTTAGAAAGTAGAAATTGAGTTCATGCTGAGTTATCTAGTGTTAAAATCTCTGATTGCAAATTATCATTAGTCTTGTAAATTGATGATAGATTGATGGAAATGTTTGTTCTTTTGTCAGAGTAACTGAACTCTTTGTAATTGTCTCCTGCAGATCCCATCAGGTCTCTTCATCCCCAGCATGGCGGTCGGCGCCATCGCAGGACGGATCGTCGGGATCGCCGTGGAGCAGATGGCGTACCACCACCATGACTGGATCATCTTCAAGAACTGGTGCCGGCCCGGCGCCGACTGTGTGACGCCCGGCCTGTACGCCATGGTGGGAGCCGCCGCCTGTCTGGGTGAGTCGACGCGGTGCTGCATCGAGTTCACATGAAGACGACTGATCAGAACTTGTGTTGGTTTGATGACAGCTGATCGTCGTTAACTCTCTCCTGTAATAAACCAGTTGTGATTGGCTCCCCTCAGGCGGCGTGACGAGGATGACCGTCTCTCTGGTGGTCATCATGTTCGAGCTCACTGGCGGTCTGGAGTACATCGTCCCCCTAATGGCCGCCGCCGTCACCAGCAAGTGGGTGGCGGACGCCTTCGGGAAGGAGGGCATCTACGAGTCGCACATCCAGCTCAACGGCTACCCGTACCTGGACGTCAGGGACGAGTTCACCCACCGCACTCTGGCCACCGATGTGATGCGGCCCCGCCGGAACGACCCGACTCTGGCCGTCCTCACGCAGGACTCCACCACGGTGGAGGACGTGGAGACGCTCATCAAGGACACCGACTACAACGGCTTCCCGGTGGTCGTGTCCAGAGAGTCGGAGAGGCTGATCGGCTTCGTTCAGCGCCGGGACCTCACGCTCGCCATCAGTGAGTCTGTCAACCAGTCCTGGGCTGCGTTTCCTAAAAGTCTGCTGATGTTTAACGTCTCTCTGTCTGTCTGTCTGCAGAAAACGCCCGTCAGAAGCAGGACGGCGTGGTCAGCAGCTCGGTGGTCTACTTCACCGAGGACGCGCCGCAGCTGCCAGCCAGCAACCCACAGCCGCTGAAGCTGCGCCGCATCCTGAACCTCAGCCCCTTCACCGTCACCGACCACACGCCCATGGAGACGGTGGTGGACATCTTCCGCAAGCTCGGCCTCCGCCAGTGTCTCGTCACCAGGAGCGGGTAAGAACCGGACCGCTGCTGCAGAACACGATCATGTTTTCAGTTTTCTCCTGACACTCAACAAAAGTTCAGAAAATATCAAAAATAAACCACAAATCAAAAACTTTATTAATATTTAATTAAAATGTGACGCAGATGTCGTTATTGTTGCTCTGTTGGATTACTGAATGACTTCAATGATTTGTTGGTTATCAGCGCCATCTGGTGGCCAGATAATAATAATGTTCTGTAAAAAAGATTGGGAGACTGTTGATCACTTAAATCAAATATTATACTTATCAGAGATGTAACAACGTCATAACAGATCAGTGATTATTGTCAGTGTTGATTTATACGTCTTGGAAGTTTTTTAAATAATTCAACTTAAATTTGAACCGTTATTCTTTGAGGATGAGAGGAATACATTTAGTGTTTCATCTCAAACCAAATGTAAAATGAAATGATCACGTAAGAATTAAATAATTGTAATCAAAACACAAATAAACAAAGTGACAATCCTGTTTTTCCACAGTTGTTGTTCTCGTAACAGTTCAGATGTGATAATAAAGACTTCCAGAGTGTGAATATTTGTGGTTTACGGATCTTAACTGTGCTGGATTTTACTCCTAAATATCTCTTTGTGTCCTGAATTTAATAGATTTTAAGTCGACCAAAGAAAATCAAAAGAGAAATTGACTCATGAAGGTCGTTTTTTAGTCTTTTCTGCACTTTCTACTTGCACACGTGCACTTCTGAAGACAGATTTACATCGCAGGACGTTGTGTACTGACAGAACTGTTAACGTTTGTTTCTCCCTCTGTGTTTGTGTTCAGGCGTCTCCTGGGCATCATCACCAAGAAGGACGTCCTGCGTCACATGGCCCAGATGATGAACCAGGATCCAGAGTCCATCATGTTCAATTAGAGAGAAGAGCTTTACCTCCAGACGGTGTAAATAGAACCGACCGAGTCCTCCACCCTCCTGACAGGCCCGTCCCACCCTGTAGTGACCGCAGCAGCAGCACAGCCAACACGGCTGACATCAGGTCAGCTGGAAACTAAAGAGCCGATCAGGCGTCTTTTTCTTCACCATCGTCATCTGAAATCACGTAGAGTTTAATGTTCAGAGTGCCAAACTCTGGTTCTGTAGAGTCCACAGCAGCAGTCGTTCATTAGTGCTGCTCGCTCAAATAAAACATTTAAAAGTCTCGCTGAAGGAAGCGCAGAGTGTAAAGACGTGTGTCGGAGGAGTCACGGACCTGGAAAGTCTTGAAAATATGTTAATTTGATGCTGACGATCTGTCGTGATGTCACAGCGATGATGATGTCAGGAGGAGTTCACTACGACCTGCTGAGGGACGACTCGCGTCTCACACGATGACCTGTGTTGTTATTAATCCTCACAGGAAGTCCGTTAAAAAAGGTGTGTTTGAAAATCCTGTTTAACTCAAACAACTAATGATTAGAGCAGAAAATGTTCCTCCAGCTTCTGAAAGTCTGAAAGTTGTTTCTTTGAATGTCCGTCAGTCAGTCCAACACCCAAAGACGTCGAGTTAGATGTTTAATAAAACAAAGAGAAACAGGAAATCTTTATATTTGACTCGACTATCAAAACCATCATATTTCTGTCAGTGGACTCGTCATCGTATTTATACATCGTTTAAATAAAAAACCTCTTTAGCTCCAAACGTGAAGCCTGAAAACAGATACGAGTGAACGAGACACTGACAGAGTTTAAACCTACAAACTTAAATGTAGAAGTTCACAAAACTCAGATTAAAACAGAATCCAGACTAAAGTTTCAGCAGCATAAAACAATCATATTTTTTCAATCTTAACTGGATAACTGAGATGTTTTCTGGTTGTTATGAGACACTTGTTCTTTTTTTATTTCAAAGTAAAACTCACAGAATGAAGAAGCTGACTGTCGTGTGAAGCCGTTCGTACCCTGGAGTAACTTCACATTTTGTCTAGAAACTATTTATTGCCTCACATTAACGACACGTCTTCTTTTTGTGACACTTAAATTCAAACTGAGTCAGGAAATCAAATATTGGTCCGGACGTTACCGAGCTAAGCAGCTTCTTCTCGTCACTCGTGAACAGGATGATAGAAATCATCTCCATCATCTTCTGCTCAGTGTTGTTCGCTTCAGTCCATCAACAATGATTTACAACAAGATTCATAAAAGTTATGAAACTTTATTGCACCGGCTCCAAAACTAGGAACTAGCAGTTTCAAACACACCTTTTTATAAAGTCTAACAGCAGACAGGCTGAAGAACCAAACTGAACTCTGCTCTGGAGTTTATCGGACTCTTCGGTTCTGTGTGCTGCTGGTTTGTGTTGGTTCTGGAGCGTCATCGATGCTGTAAAGAACGGGACCACTTGAATCCTGAATTAAACTGTAACACTGATTTTATTTAAAGAGTTTGGGACTGCAGCACTTTGTGTTTAAGCTAACAGTTGTTTTTTGTTTTGTCATGTGTTGCTGCCATATTTATATGAATTCTGCCTGTTGATGTTTGTTTTAAGCATCATTGTGTCTCCTTGTTACTTTGAGCTGAAGGTACAAACTGAAACACTACATGTTGTTTTTACTGGAGCTGAGGACGTTCTTGTCAGAGCTGCGTTTGATTTCTGGTATCTTGTGTTCATTTAATCGTGTCAAAAAGGTTTTAAAGAGCCTTAAAATGTGTGCGATCACAGCGAACTTGGAGAGGAAACTGCGAGTTCAGTGTTCCTCCGTCAGTTACATTCGATCTGTCACTTCATGTTACCTTTCATCAAAGTTTTATTGATGCATTTTACAAAGTTTCAATCGGTGAGAAAGACTCAAAAAGACTAAAATCAATGTCTCAAATCAACGAGAACAAGCAGCAAACGTGGTTCTAAATCTGTGACCCTGTCAGAAATGTGTCATCAGGAGATGGTTGACAACAAACTTTTCAAATCTCTCGATGAAAACAGTCGGTAGACGTGTTTGACAGTGAAAATCAGTTTGATATTAAAGCCAAATAACGGACCTGTAACACTGAATATTGCCACTACGTGTTGCATGTGACTCTGCAGCTCCTGAATGAAACACGAGTCTGAACTACAGTCCATCAGGACAACTGTGACACATCACGTTTAAACATTCAGCCTGGCTTTTCTTCTTCTTCTCAAGTTTAACATCAAACTCTGTCTAACATCAGTAGAGCGCATACCTCCGCCAAGTACCAACAGTCTAATCCAATATCTAATTAAACATATTTAAGTCTGCAAGACATTTTTTCTTGGACATTTTGTTCATCAACATCCACGTAGAATCTCCCGAGAAGTTAATGAAAGTGTCCAGAAACTCTCACGATGTTAAAGACGGTGAGAAAGAATTCCTGGATGAGGTTGCGTTCTGTGACAGAAACTGACAAAAAGTTAACGGAGAAGAGAAAAGTTAAAAAAACAATTATAAAGTCGACGTGTTTGTTTCCTGTTTCTCCAGCTGGTTCTAAGCTCCTGCTCCGTGAACTGGACTCGATATATAAAGCTAAATATTCGCTGTGACGAGTCCAGCAGCTGCAGAACGAACATAAATGAAGGAAAACGATTAAGAAGAAGTCGGAAATGTGTTGTTAGTGTTTCTACACGCAGGTCTGGAATATTATTTATTATTTCCAGCACTTAAAAATATCAAGATTGCACAAAAAATAGTTTTTGCGTCCTCGACTGCACATTCATCGTGTTTTTATTTTCCTGTGTGGTGGTTTTTTTGTTGTAGTGTAAAATAACCTCGATCGTCAGAGCTGCTAACAGTTCGTTATAAACTGGAAACTTGGAGGGATTTAAGTTTTGTTGCTGAAGAAACGCTCCATGTCGTGATCAACCTGTTTTTAAACGCCAAGAGAATGTATTAAAAAAAAATAACTGTCTTGTAAATATCGAAGATTTATTGTGAGCATTTTTTTTAATTTAATTTTGTCTGAAACACACTAATGTTTGAGTTCTGGTTATTTTTTATTTTCAGCTCTACATATTTATCAGATGCATTACTGGTACAGAAAACTGATATTTGCACTTTTGTTTTTTGAATTTGTAAATGACGTGAATGAAGAATAAAGCTGTCAGTTCACCTGCAGATGGTGAAGAAAACACACGCTTCTGTTTTAATGAGCACAGAGTTTACTGGAAACAAAAAGTTCTGACTTCAGTCTCAGAGATGAATCACAATGTTTGTCGGCTTTATTGCTGCACATGATCAATATATTGTTGTTCTGCTCAAACACTTTGTTACTGCTGTGACTGGCTGACAAACGCAAATACCACAATTTGTTTGTTGAAATATCTGGATATCGATATTCTGACAATACTGCATGAGTTCTGGTTGGATCAATATTTATCAGCAGTGTTAACGTGTCAGAACAACTAGAACAGTCTGGCGAGCGTCAACACTTCTGACACACGTGATATATTATAACAATATTATGTGGTAACAGCACTAAAACAAACTAGTTCTGCTCGACTTCTTTAGAACTCAACAAACGTTAAAAGTTTGGGCCGAAGCCTGTGAAGTGATTCAGTCCTACAGACATTTCAAACTCCTATATCTCAGACACAAGCAGACTGATCGTTGGTCAGCTGCTCCTCGTCCTCCTCACGTCTTCCTCTTCTCCTCCTCCTCCTTGGCGGTTCTCTCCATGTCCGAGTAGAACTCCAGGGCCCGGCGCACCGGCTCCAGAATATGTTGCTGCACAGCAACGTGACAGCAGAACTTTAGGCCTTTAAAAATCTCTGTCCAGCATCAGATTTACTTCTTAGTGTGAGAACTTTACCTCCAGGCAGGGGAAGAGCTTGGTGAGCTCGCTGAAGAGCGGCAGGAGGACAAACCGGATGAAGTTGGTCTGAGAAGACGGTTTGGACACTTTGTCCCGGTCCATGAAAGGAGCCACCGGGAGGCCTTTGAGTTTCTCTGTGTCGCTCTGCCAACAGAACCAGAACGAAAGGCTGACACTCGAATGAAGAGTCGTACTTACATGCTAATATTCGGACCGCGCAGCTGTTTCCTGTCGCGTCCTGTGTGCTGATCACCTGGTTGAAGAACTCCTGCAGCAGACAGTCCAGCCACGGCTCGGCCACCTCCATCGGCCTCGCCTCGTTGGAGATGTCGCTCACCTTCACCATGATCTTCATCAGCTGGGAACAGAAAGAGTCACCGGTGAGACTTTCTTCTGTCACATTTTTTATCATACATGCTTTTATTTATAGCTGTCAGGTTGATTATCAGAGTTAAAGGTCGTAACAAGCCAGAGTTTTATTCTATTGTGTTATTATTTCATTTTAGACTTCTAACTTCCTGAGACAAAAACTGAAAGTCTAAAATGTATTTAGCGTGTTTTTCTTCACCACTTCCTTGTGGTCCTTGTTGGTGAAGTCGAACACCGGCTGCATGACTTTGAACTTGTTGAGGATCTCGTTGTGTCTCGCCATGTCGGTGGCCAGAATGCACCTGCAGACGGAAACATTCATTAAAAAGTGAAAAGAAAAAGAAACGTCCTCAACGTGGACGAAGAAAACGAGGATCTGAGCTGAAGTCTCACTTGATCATCCCTCCTCGGATCTGCTTGTACTGCTCGGCCGTCAGGTTCTTCAGGATGTTGCACTCGGGCTGAGAAGAGAACAAAAGAGTCTGATGGTGTTTTTATTTAACTGCTTGAATATCTGCAGCGTAAAATGTTTGATGACCATTTTATTGTTTTGCTTCAAAATTATTTGTTTTAGGTGTAAACGAGAGAATAATAGTCTATAACTAACGTTGATGTATTTTATATATTTAATGATCTTAAATTATGTTTTTAATCAAAAGCAGCTGGTGGAAACTTCAGGATCCGTTCTTGGAACGTTCTGTTATCTTCATCTGTTTCTACGACTCTTTGCAGACGACACCATCTCGTTTCTCAGATGTTTTACTTCATTTATCACCGAGACAAATTTAGATTAATTAAAAAAAAACTCCTGATAGGTTGAAACGAACATCTTTAATGTTAACTTTTATCTTTCAGGTCTCATCAAAATGATTTTTACTGTTTTTTGAAATTCAGAAATGTATTTGTTTAGATTTCATTTCAGTTTATCGTTACAGTAAGTAATTTGGTTAATTGCAAAATACTGTTTTGGAGAATTATTTGGGCATTTTAAAACATTATCCATCCACTTTATTACAATCCGCTCTGTTTTTAAAATATTCTTCTAACAGTCACATTTGGGATTTTTTAATTTCTCGAGCATCATTTTAAATTCATCATGTTTTGGTTTTCACCTTGGACAGGATGCCGAACGCCACCGCACAGTGGTGGTTCTCCAGAGGGGAAATGTCGTTGTAGCGAAGAGCCAAGTCGGTCCGAGCGTTGATCTGTGTGAAATTTAAAGAGAACACACAGTTTAGGAATAAACAAAGCACCCGGATTATGAGCCGAACAGACGGGATGATGGCGGAGAGGCGACCTGGTAGACGTTGTTGTAGCCGGGGTGGTCGAGGTCGTGGCAGAGAGCCGAGGTCAACATGATCAATACATCGATTCTCGATAATTTACTCCTGAGCTCTGTGAGCCAGATCAGCCCGTACATCTGCAGAAAACACCAGAATACATCTGAACCAAGTTAACCTGCACCGAGTGTTGCAGGATTGGACATTCTGTTGTTGATATTTGACATGAAGATCATTTAAACATGATACAAAACTAATTATATTGCAAAATGAATATTATATTTAAACCACAATCAATACATCAGCTTTTCACAGACGTTGGTAACAACCAACTGACTCCCTCCTGCTGTTCGCACCATCTGAGTGACGCAGAAGCAGTGCCGGAAGTTGTGGAAGGGGATGCTGTTGTAGTGGCAGTACACCTCAAACAGGAAGTTCTGCAGGACTTCCAGCTCGATGTGGAACGCCGACAGGAAGTCCAGGTCGGTGAACATCACCTGGAGGAGCACCAGCATCTCCGCCTCCTCCCACTGCCTGGTAACCACACACACACAGAAAACAAGACTTGGTCACTTCAAAACCAGATGAAGGATTCTTCATTCAGACTCACTGGAGTCTTATTGGTTTTATTCGGTAGCTGGTGAGGATTGACCTCAGAAAGCATGGAGAGCAATGAGCAGAGTTAGAGTTAACGTGAGGTCGTCCTTGTGTTTGTTAGCGTACAGCGGTGAGTCATCTGCATAAGATGACATACTTCATTTAAAAGGAACTGAACCTCCATCCATCACAGATGATGGTCCTTCTGTCATAATCCACCAGATTCAAACTGTTCACACTCACCAGTTGTTAAAAATTGGAGTTTTCAGGTGTTCTCGCACCTCTTCTGTCACCTGCAGTGAGCTACGGCAACACACAGAGGACAATAATCTGCTTTACACTTTGTCATCTTTGAGTTCTTTTTCTCAAACTCGTTTTTAATTCTTAGATTAAAGTCACAATTCTGAGATAAAAGGTTTCCCCTCACGACTTGAATGGAAAAGAACAGTGTAGTATAATGAAACATCTTGGCGGCGAGCTCACCTCATGTAGAAGAACTTCCTGCGGACCTGCTGGCGCTCCTCCTGCACGCTCAGCTGAGGACTTCCGGGTTTCGGGGGCATCTTGGCGGGCTGCTGCTCGCTGCCGTCCTTGAACAGACCCATCCAGCTCAGGTGCACCACGCTCTGACAGGAGAGAGAGGGAAACTGTGACCGTGTCCACTCTGTCCCGGACAGTTTGGACCAGGTCTTGTTTTACCGGTCACAGAGAGGAAGTGGACCCGGTGCTGCTGTTTTGGAGGACGTACCGACACTGTGTATATTTCACGTATCGCGCTCTAGCTCTTCCCTTAAATACCTGGACAGGTATTTGTGCATTTGCACCCAGTGAGCAGCAGTCGGTTTACACCAACACAAGACGGAAACTGAGCTTTATTAATACAGATATATAAACAGATTTCAGCTCCAGCAGCTTTGATCCACGTCTTCCTCCTGAGACCAGAACAAACCTGGTCGGATCAGAGACACGAACCTCCAGCTTCCTCTTGAAGGACTCCACCTGGCTCTTCAGCTCACAGAGGATGTCGGGCGTCTTCCCCACGTCCTCCATCACTTTGCTCTCCAGGTGATGCAGCCTGCAGACGGGACACAGCAGTGAGTCCTGCAGACGCTTCGCAAACATCACCTGTACAGGACGCACTCACCTGCTCTCCATGTTGTCCAGCGCAGTCGGCATCCCCACACCTGCACACGGACAAACACACAACCAGGATTTACCACCTTCAGGTTTCCAAATCGTTTGTGACGCAGCGTTTCTTTCCAAAGTGAACTCTGCAGCTCTCACTCTTTAGATCTGACGCCACCACCTCCAGCCGGTAGAAGGAGTCCTGGCTGTTGGCCTCCAGCTGGGGCGAGATGTTCAGCACGCCGCCGCTGGTGTTGTACATCTTCAGGATGTGGTGAGGCCCAACCTCCGCCGCCGCCCGGAACAGATCTGTCAGACGGAGTTCAGGACACGTCAGGACCGACAGACAAATCAATCAGGACACGGTTCAGATCAGAGCTGCAACTCCAGCTGCTTGAATCTGAGTGTTTCCTGTTTTCTCTCCTCCTTCATGACAGTAAAGTAAAAATCATGTCATGCCAAGTAAAGGTCCTGTCACCATGATGCGGGACAGTGGTTCTGTTCATGTGACGCTCTGTAGGGGGCGCTGGTGAGAACAGAAGTGATGTTCTGAGCTGGTTCAGATGTTTCTACACTGACAGTTTGGACTCTGATCATTAAATCAACCCGTCTCTTTACAGTCGTCTCTAAAGGTCGAGGGCCTTTAGTCCTTAAACCTGAGCAGCTGTCAGAGCCACATGGAGCTCGACCTCACACACAGAACCTGCAGAACATTCATGAGCGTGAACTGATCCGATCCCACAGCTTCAGGTGTGACAGGATGAAACATCATCACGTAGTTTAAATCACTCACATCTGCTGACGTCGTTAAAACGAGCGCTGGTCCGTCTTACCTTTGACATCAGCAGCCGAGCAGTCGGGTCCGAACTCGGCCTGCTCCAGACGCCCGTTCACCATGAAATGAATGATTTTTGTTGTCATCCCAGAGCCCGGTGGGTCATGACCCGCTCCACAAAGAATACTGAGACCTCTTGACTGCGACTCCTTCAGCCTGTGGAGGACCAGCTGCAGCTGACAGCCGGCCCTCCCCTTCAATCATCTGACCATCATACACCACAACTCAACAACTCAACAACCAACACACACACACAGCTCAAAGATCACAAACACAGACAGATTTAAACCTTTTTATTGTTCTTTCATATATTTCAGCCACACTGAGCATGTCGATGAAGGAGAGAACACTGACACTCCTCGTCAGACTGTAAACAGTCTGTGATGTTAAACACAATAAATCCTATAAAACTAAAAGTCTCTTCTGTCTGCGAATTCATGTACATTCAAACTAAAACACACAGCCGCCTGTTTCTTCTCTTTTCTTTTACTGTAATATATTTTCATTGTTATTGTTTTTATGTATGTTTTGTGTATTTCATGAATCCATCGTGTTTCTTTTTCTCACTTTAATTCTCTTTTCAGAAACACAAACTAAAAAACAAAATAATTTGTTGTTCTTCGTCTTAAAATCAAAAAATTTGGAATTGAAATTCACATTTTTTTTCTTTTCGTGGTCAACAGAGATGAACGAAATCTAAAATATGGTTTGATTTGTGTTTTAGTTATTTCTTAAAAGTCAAGATTTAGATTTTCTCTAGAAAACAGAAACGAGGAGTCTCGTTCAATGTGACGTCTGAAGAACAGTCTTTTATTTATTCAGCATTTTAACATGTTTTGTTAAGTATTCACTGAAATTCTGCTCAGGAGCTGATTTTTTTAACAGTTTTGGTGAAAATTAAAGGAGAAATCTGCTCAAATAACAAAATCCTTATATTTCAGTGTCATATTTTTTCCTTTTCAAGAAATTTTCTGATTTTTTTTGTGGAATCCTTTTTAGGGTGACTTTAGCTGTAAGCATGTGAAATTTGTAGTTATTACACTTTATGGTTTTTCAGAAATTAAAGGAAAAGTCAGCTGAGTGCACACAGTCATAATCTCCTGACATTTGACCTGTTTTTTCTTCTTCTTCTTTTCAATGTTTTTGCTTTATTTTAATTGATACTTGTTAAAGGTGACTCGGACTATAATCATGATAAATTTTGAGTTATTTCACTCGATAGTTTTTGAGTAAATTAAAGGAACATTCGGCTCAAACGATCCCTCTCTGCTGCAGTGGGTGCAGTTCTCCGCTCGGCCGCCAGGTGTCGTCGTTCTGCGGCTCGCCTCTCTGCGGACTGTACGGCGGCCGCTGTGGGACACCTTGTGATTTTCTCCCGTTAATAATCATTTTGTCCACTTTAATCCCGCTGAATGAGTCGCGAGCCGGCGGCGGACGGTTTCCGACGTTAAGATGACGTCAGGCTCAACCGACAGGAGTTAAACGGCCGTGACGCGACGAGCTCCCGCCGCGCGGGGATGTGAAGTAACGGTCCTTCGTGGCCGGAGGCAGCAGCGCCACTTTTTTCTCTGGGACCCGTTCAGTCCATCCGGTGAGCGGATCTATAACCGGTCACTGATCGATAACTCATCAGTTAACCCCGCTGTGAACAGGTGAGTGACGTCAGAGCTGTCACCGTGGCTGTGGGGAACTTGCCGAGCTAACTAAGTTAGCCCGCCGAGCTCGCGCTGAACCAACTGTGTTTTGCTAGTAGCGAAGCTAGTATGCTAGCTCCGAAGCTAACGGCTACATGAACTGTTTTGACATTTAGTTTAGCGTTAAGTCACTTAACGGCCGGTTAGCTCCTCTTAAGGCAGCATTAGCATGTTTAATTCAGCTCGTATGAAACACACGTCGGTAAAATGGCCGCTCGCTGCTCGTGTGAATGTGCTGCTTTTGAAACTTAGACCGTTTTCTTCTTAAATGTCGCTGCAGGAGAATGAAGTGCTGCGTTCACTGCAGCCCTCCACCGCAGGACATCACGGTGCTCTCCCCGGCTCACTCAGCGCCGTCAGCCGCCTCTTAGACACCGCGTCTGATAAACCAGGTCAGCCTGACAGGAAGGCCAGCTGGAGGTCTGACTGAGCTTCCTGCGCTATGGAGGAGGAGGTGGTGGGCATGGAGTACGTGCTGGAGCAGGTGATGCAGAAGGACCTGGGGAGGAGGCTCCAGGTGGGCCCGGAGGTCATAGAGCTCATCCTGGACGAGGACAAGTCCCCCGAGCTGGAGCAGGACCAGAGCCTGCTGGACAGGACGGTGGACGCGGTGGCCAGCTCCTGGGTCAACTCCAGCAACTTCAAGGTGAGACACGTCCAGGTCAGCTGGACAGGTAGAGGTACCTCAGACACGCCCACTGAGCAGAGACGTGTCCAGGTGACAGTCAAGCAGCTCAGGAAGACAATATAGAGATTAACAGGAGACAGTCGGGACAAACACAAGGAAGCATCGCAGGGATGAATCTGATAAAACAGACAGAATCACAGAAAAAGAGACAGAAGTCATGAAGAAATAGAACATCAGCCGAGCTGATGGAGGCTGGATCACCAGAACACGGTTGTAATAAAGCTCCATCCTGTAGCTCCGACCACAGGAGGTCAGAAACTTTTTCAGACGTCAGTGACTGAAGTTTAATCTTCATCACTTGGACATCAGGAGTGAACGTTGGAAAGACGTTACAAAACTTTCATTCTTCGTCTTTTGGATAAGTTTCTGCTCAGTGGCTGTTAGATTAACTTGTTTTAGATCCTCAGGGGAAAAACAACCTCAAACTGGGAATATTTTAAAAGATATTGTGACTCATGATTAGTGAGATTGATTACTTTTACCTCACAAGTTTCATTTTGACAGTAAATAACTATATTATCCTGAGGATGTGACGTCTGCGCTCATGTCTTCTCACATCTGGAGGTTGTGGGGCTGATGCAGCTTTCTATACCAGGGAGTAAAAATACTTCTGTGTATATATTAATACACAGTTATTACACACAAACACACAGATTGTTTCCTTGACGACTGACCTTTAAATCTCATTCTTTATTTGGGGAAGAATTTGTGAAGCTGAGCGTCTAAAGAGCTTAAATTGGCAGATTTTTGAATGGAGTTTGGTGTGAGGGAGCAGACGACACACAGCTGTACGATTACACACACACACACTGACACATCCAATCATGAGGCTGCTTCCTGCTGCCCTGGAAACGCAGCGTCCTCTGGTCTGGTTGGTATCTGCGGCTCTGTAATGGGGACGAGGCTCCCAGGCGAGCGTGGCGGTGGCGACTCTGAGCTTAATTTACCAGCACCATTAGCCCAGTTTCTGTCCCAGCAGAGGGGAGGGGGTGTGGAGATGAGTCTGTGTGAGTGGCTGGTGATAGTGAAACCCTTCAGACGTCTGAAAGCTGCTTCGTTAAGACTCTCGGTAATTGATTGAGGAGGAGTGAGCGGTCGAGACAGGCTGCTGATCAATACAGGCTGGTGGTAAAAGCCAACAGCTACATCTTAACGACCACATTAAGAAAGAAAGACATAAGAAAGCCTGCGATTAATCGTTATTCACAGTGAAACAACAAACATAAAATGGACGTCCTGTTGAAGCCAGTTAATGTGTGATTAAAGGTCGAATGTCAGATTGGATCATTGATGAAAACATACAGTTGAAGCTAAGGTGACAGATCTTCACTGGCTTAGCAGGTTTGATGCTCTTCTTTGTCTTAGACGTCAGTAAAGTAAATGTTTTGGGATGTTTTGTCAAGACTGTGGTTTGGATATCAGGTGTTAAAACAAAGTATAAAGAGGTAAATTGACCTCCAGATAAAGGTTTGCTGGTTTCTCGTCGTCCAAACATCTGATCACAACCTGGACCGTGTTGTTTACCTGCAGATGACTGTATCGGTCATCTGCAGTGAACAACACGTTCCAGGGTGCGATCAGATGTTTGTTATAGTTGAAATCATGTGAATGTGGTGCAACACGTGCTGCAGGATGTGCTGGTGTGGTTCTGCTGTGGTTCTGCTGTGTGTCCAGCAGAGGGCAGCAGAGAAGATCCAACTTGTTGTTTTTGTTCCGTCGTATTTTCTCTTTCTAACAAAGAGAAGTTCCAAAAATTGCACCAGGGTCTGAGCTCAGAGCTCAGGTGGTGCGTATGTGTTGATTCTGGTGCCAGCAGGGAGACTCTCACTAGACGTTCATTGAGCTTCCCAAACCACCCCAAGACAAGGAAAGTTAAACCAGGAAGTGATGGAGGCTGTTAGTAGAGCGTGGACTGCCTCTTCAGTCAGGGTGCAGTGTGACCTCACTGCTCCGACCTCCCTGAACGACACATACCATGATTCTGTTCAAGTTGGACCACACAGAACACGTTCATTTACATCACTTCACCCTCGTTTTAATGGAAAACCATGCTCTAGTGTCATTACCCATAATCCTTTGCAGCCCAGATTCAAATCCACTGCTCCTGTGCTGCTGTGAGGCTGCAGGCGGTCTGAGTCCATCCGTCTGGTGTGTGAACGGATTCTAATGGGTTGTTGTGTGCTCGTGTTCCTCAGGTGGTTCTGCTGGGGATGGACATCCTGTCGGCGCTGGTCAGCAGGCTGCAGGAGAGGTTCAGGACGCAGGTGGGAACAGGTGAGTGCGTCTATTTACTCTATAACTGTTTACACAGACAGCATAATATTTAAATGTGTCAAATAGATAATAAATATGTCAAATAACTACATAAAATATACAAAATATATCTGTGAAATATATTTAAACACATTCAAAAGCACAATCTACAGTAAGTTTTTATAAAACATTTATATTTACTGATAAATTCAGCACAAATGAAAAAATATACAGTAGTTAAAAATGGAAATATGAATATTAAATGTGTTTTATGTGTTTATTAGTTATTTTTCCTCAATTATATGATATTAGATATCATGTTTAATGGCACAATTTGCAATAAATCTATATAAATATTTATTTAGTCTTCTGTTTCAACATTTATATCTTCTGAATTCCACATAAATAGAATATTCAACTTTATTTTATGAGCTAAATTCTTTCTTTAATTCTTGAAATTAACATTTTAGAGATTCAAGCTGACAATGTTCATGTAGATTTACCTTGAATAATTTCAACAACAGATTAAAAAGGAGATTGAATTAATGAATTCAATAAAACACATTTATTCTGCTTTAAATTGTATTTATTTTAATTTAAAAAGACTGAACTCTGTAAAAATCTCTCTCACTTCTGTCTGTGTGTCCTCAGTTCTGCCGAGCCTCATCGACCGGTTAGGAGACTCCAAGGACCAAGTCCGGGACCAGGACCAAGCGCTGCTGCTGAAGATCATGGACCAGGCTGCAAACCCACAGGTACAGCACAGCACACATATCACGTCAGCCGGGTCAGTGAGAGGAGATCGATCGATCACTTTCTGATCATTTCACCCTCTGAACTCTGTTTTCAGTTTGTGTGGGAGCGAATGATGGGCGGCTTCAAGCACAAGAACAACCGGACCAGAGAAGGACTCTGCCTCTGTCTCATCTCCACGCTCAATGTGTGAGTGAACAGCTCGTGTGTTTGAACTCTGGAATCAGTCGTCAGCTCGTGTTTTGCTCAGAGGTTCTTGTTGTGTTTTGTTTCTTTCAGGTTTGGATCTCAGAGTCTGACGCTCAGTAAGATCGTTCCTCACATCTGTAACCTCCTCGGGGACCCCACGAGTCAGGTACAGTCCGATGATCGGTCTGTGAACGCCCCCTGCTGGTCACACACGAGAGTTACACCTCACACCACGAACCAGGTTTTCTTTTCCAAATCACAAAAGCTTCACCTGCAGCCAGACTCGCGATACCTCACAGCCGTCACACCTTTCAGTCGTGGGGTCTCCTCGTGCCCCCGCTGAGTTTGTCGTCTCGTGATAGGCTGCAGAGGTCTGTCATCACCGGAACCACACTTCCTGTTGAGGACAGGAAGCCAGGCCCACGAACGGCCCTTCCTGAGGCCGAGCACTTGTCGTCCAGCGCCTCACGAACCATCATCCTGAGTGCAGGAAGCATTTTCATGTCGGTTTGCCAGCTGGAAACAAACTCAACAACTTAAAACACCCTCGACAAACATGTTGGTGGTGACGGGAGGCAGTATTTCATTCTGACTGTCTCCTCACTCAGAATTAGATTTCATTTCTATTGGATTTTAAATTGGCACAAAACAAGACAGATGAAGAAAAACGAGCCTGTGAGTGGTTTAATCAGGAGCTGACTGTTACTGACTCGGTGTGGCCACACAATGAGAATCTTTCTCACACTCACGGCTCCACGCTGCCCCCCATCATTTAGTCTTTTTTATATAATCATCATCACATGTGCAGCTCCAGGAGCAGCCGTCACCCTGGCAACGTCCGAAAAATCACAAAAGAAAACTAAACAGTCTGCGATCGCTTGTCTGATTCACATCCTCCATATGTAGCCGCTCTGTCATCCTTATTTTGGGACAGGAAGTCTCATGTTTAGAACGTTTCTCTTTATTATGATTCGGAATATATATTTTGTTCAACGAGAAGTTCTTCAAATTTGTTCAAAACACAGTTTCTGACATAACTCAAGAATTCATATGACACAGTTTAACACAGATGTCTATCAGGAAACAGAAGGTCAGAGGTTAAATGCTTCGTGATGTCACAATGTTCTGCGCCTCAGCTTTCTGGTTGTCGTCCTGCAGGTGCGTGACGGAGCCATGAACTGCCTCATCGAGATCTACCGCCATGTTGGAGAGCGAGTGAGAATGGACCTGGGAAAGAAGGGTCTGCCTCAGTCACGGTGCGTTCAAGTGCTCACTGTGAACACTCATGACTAACTTATTACGTTGAGGACTCTGCTAACACTAAGCTAAGAACTAATTCTTATGTTTTTTAAGAAATCACAACATCATGGTCAGTCCAGAACGATTATTCCAACTGATTGATCGTCTTAAAATTGTCAGAAAGTAGTATGATTGTCTTCAAGTGTCTCGTTTTTTCTGAGACCAAAAGATTAAAAGTTTTCAGAGTTTCTTGTCCACTTTAAACACTTCCTGTCAGAGACACTCGTCTGAACGAGGGTTGTTTCCTCCCGCAGAGTGAACAGACATCACATGTGGTCCTCGCTGTGATCATCACTGTTTGTTCTGTTAATATCAGCCAGCAGACCATCGCCTGTTATTTCTGGGATGTTCCTCTGGCCCAGTTATCGGCTCTCTGTGGAGTCAGATATGATCCGATTCTGCTCTGCGGGCCTGTTTGTATCACAGCACCGCCTGCTGGTAACTGTCTGTTCCTGCTCTCTGTGCAGGCTCAACGTCATCTTCAGTAAGTTCGATGAGGTCCAGAGGTCGGGGAACATGGTGCTGTCTCCTGTGTCAGGTAAGATCACACCTCCTGCTCTACCTGATGCTCTTCACTCCTGACGTCCTGGTTCTGGTGGTGTCTGTGGCACCGGGATGGTTTTGTGCCTGCGGTGAAGCTGGTCGTCCTGGCAGCTTTGTGTTTGTTGTTGTAAACGGCCTGCAGACGCCATCATGTGACGGCGTCCAAAACTGCTCCACAGTTCATTATCTGAACCCCAACAGACTCCAGAGCCTGGAGAGGATTCTGTGTTTAAGAAGCTTCTGTCCCGGTCCTCGCATGTCTGAGGAGAGAGTATTGATTCGGCCTGAAGGTGAAGGAGGTCTGTGGGGAGGAGGGGCTTCAGGTGTTCACTGCTCATCAGGCTGCAGGTCTGTGGCAACTGGTTTCAACTGGTTTAGGAAGAACATTAAGTTATTGTCACAATAAATAAACACGGTAGAAACACTCCTGAAACATTTGGTCCAGGAGCTTTGAATCTGAACACCTAGTGACAGACTGTGAAACGTGACCCGGGTGAGTCTCTCGGTCCTGGGAAGCCCTCGTCTTGTTTCCAGCGGTCTCAGTGGGGTGTGTTCGCTGTCTTTCAGTCACAATGCAACCTGAGCTGCTTTTCTTTGTGCCGCGAGGAGCTTTCAGCCGCTCCTCTGCAGGAACAGCGACCCTGCAGAAGTGGGGCGGATAACACACCCACAGATAGGAGCAGCAGAACAAGCTCCAGCACGTCAGACTGGTCCGTCAGGCTGCTGACAGGCGTCATCTGTGTGGTCACGAGGCTCAGCTTTCATCTCTGAGCCCCCGAGCTTAAAAATAACAAGAGGAGACCGACTTCCTTTGGGGGAAACAACATGAATCAGTCACTGAGATAGTCTGACATGAAGGGAGGAGCCTCACCGTGACGCTGCCGCAGGATTCACTCACTAATATCTCTACGATCTGCATCAGATGTGACGATCAGAGGCCGTTTGTCAAGTGTGTGACAGTGATTTATTATCTCTTCATTTGTCCTTGACTTTCTGTTAGTGTTTTTTTTTCTGAGGCTGCTGTGGAAACAGTTTATTACTGTGAATTTTATCTATATTACCGTAAATAATTACAGGATAATTCTGTAAATTTACAGTAATATTTTTATAGGCAGCATTTTGGAACAACTGGGACAAATCCTACCTTTAAGTTCAATAACCTTTGAATTGTATATATTTAATATGACGTGAAGAGAAGCTGTGACTCCTTCAGAGGAGACAGAGAGAGAGAGAGAGAGCCCGCAAAACAAACTGTTAAACTGGGAAGAAAACCACAGGAAGACCCTCTCCGCCAGCCCAGGGCTCTTATTTTGTAGGAGTGGTGTCAGCTGTCGTCCCCACAGTCACAAGACCGGGTTGCAGGGGAGGGAGGAGGCAGGCAGCAGTGCACCAGCTCCGGGTCGCTGTCAGGACTGTTCCTCCTCCAGTGGATCCACACAGAGCCTGCAGGTACTCTATCACACAGCCAAGTGTTTTATCTGAAGCTGACGGCCTCTTGTGGAACATTTAGCCGACTCCATCGACTCTCTGAGCTCTCTCTAGGATCATAATTAGGAAATGAATGCCACAAGTAGCAGCGGCTCGGTGGTGCGTTTAATGCTGCGGTTCTGCTCCGCTGATCTGCGTCTGACGTGCACGATTACGTCTGAAACATCTGAGTTGTTGAGGTAGAAATGATTGTGATCAATTGAGGAACATGTTTAGAGGAACTTCATCATTTCCACCTTTGAGCTCGTCAGTGTTGCTCCTGTTCTGTTTTGTTCTTACAGTATTTACGAGCTTGTTTTCATCGGCTGCAGATAGTAATACAAATGTTCTGTTCAACAGTGAAACCTGTTTTTAAAACAAGTATTTCAGCTGATTTCCAGTAGAGGTGGAGGATTCACTTGGTTGCAGGTCTGTAAAGACTCCTGAGGTTTTGCTGTGGACTGGTTTGAGGTCTCGTAGGTCAGAACCACAGTCCATTCAGCCTCTTCTCAGAGGCGATTAATTGATTTCAAACTGCATTCTCGTAGCGACTGGGAGCCAATGAGCGGCTGTTAAAGCTGGAGGAATGTGGTCTCTTGTCATAGTTTTGATTAAAAGTCTTGCAGCTGCAGTATGCAGTGAACAGTGAAGATCAGAGCTGTCGGACGTGTGACTCAAAGGTCAGCAGAGGATTGTTAGTGAAGGTCAGGGAACAAAATAACAAGAACGTCACGTCACAAAGTCATAACACATACAGGCCTTTGTATGTCAAATAATGAAACGGGAAGGAAAGTTTTCTATTCAAACAACCTCAATCTGAGTATTGGTTTCTGAGTTTATCAGGTGTCAGAGGTGAAGCACCTGACTATATTCTGACCAAATAAGCCGTAGTTTGGTGTCCACATTGTGACCCGCTGTGGTACGTTTCTTTCCTTTCCCGTTAATAAAGTGTGGCGCAGAGACAGACAGCATGTGGAGCCTCGTTGGAGGCAGACCAGCTGCATCTGAGAAAATATTCTGAACTCTTATTTTCTTCTGTGAGTGAAGCTGTTGGCTCAGTCTTAATCGTTTAACTCTGTTCATGCATCAAGAAAAAGCTCGTAAACGTGTTAAACTTCCACTTGTTATTGTTCAGACGTCATATTTTGACATTCCGTCTGGTTTGTGCTTCTGAATCCAGCTGAGTGGTTTAATAAACATGGACCGGGCTGCGTGCGTCACTCGGCCTCAGGAGGTCCTGCAGGGAGGTGTTGAGGGACGAGGACAGGTACGAGCTGCCAGCAGGACTTAGGTTGCACAGTTGGAAACCTCCTGAATAATGAACACAGTGCAGGGACAGAAAGACCAGCATGCACCAGTGAGCGTCTCACACGAGCTGGACGAGCTCCTTCAAGAGCGTTTATGAAGGAAAGTGGAAACTCACTGACTGCTTCATTTAGTACTTATTTCAGACGAGGTTTTTCTGTCCTCACGTCGTCACAGATACACAAAGACACAAGACGACACTTCACACAACATAACAGGAAAAGTCCTCTCCACAGAAACTGAAGGATAACAAACAGGAAGAGGTTCAGTCCCAACAGGAACAACCACTGATTGACCCGCAGAACCCAACAAGTAAACAGAAACAAAAGACGTCCAGTAGAGCTGAAACTAGATTCTCATTACGATCTTTATGAAGCAGAACCGTCTAATATTCTTTGGGTCAAAGCTTCTCAAATGCACAGAAGTGCTGAAAATCTCTGAGTTCAAATCAAATGTGAGAATATCATCTTGGTGTGTAATGTTTCTTTACTTCTAATGTTTTATGAACCAAATAAACAAAAGATTCATGGAGAAAATGAAACCGATAACTGTATAAAGTCCTGCTGACCTGATCCTGTCAGTCACTCCGTCACCTGCAACAATTAATGATCAATTAATAATTAAAATGATTTTTCAAGCAAAAGTGTGACAACCGTTCTGGTTCCAGCTTCTTAAATGTGAAGATTTGCTGCTTTTCTTTGTCGTTCATGACAGTTAATGAAGAGACTTTGAGTTTTGGAGGGTTTGTTGGTTTGTTTGTTGTTTTGTTGGTTATCGATTGTTTGAAATCCAGTTAGTCATAAAAACTCTGAACAGTTGAAGCTGAAGCGATCAGGATGAATTCAGAGGTTCTGCCTCTCAGCGACTACGTTGTCTCAGGTGAAATCACTTTATGCTCTTTCACGACCTGTAAATCAAAGTAGTTTGTTTTGTTTTGTTCTGGACTTTCTGCTCGTGTACAGAACACACACCCGGCAGACCCGACTAACAGCCCGTCCGCTGTAACTGCAGACCGCTGCCTGTGGATTTGCTCGGTGTGAATGCGTTTTAATCTGGTGAGAAAGTTGTGAATGAAGCCTGATAATTGTGTGGGAGCGTCACTCCCACTGTTGTTCCAGCTGGTTGTGATGTGCAGGAGAATAGCCGGGGTGTTTCCCACCGTGTTCATTCAGCCGTGAAGAGGCTGAACAGGTCGGCGCTCACCTTTTGAGCTGCAGCGCGATTGTTATTGTGGATGGAGATGACGGAGAAATGTGAGTGAAGTAAGTTTGATTGGTGAGCCGAGCTGAGAGGCTGATGTGATCTCTCTCAGATTACCTGCTGTAAACTCTCAGCTGCTCTCCCACGCTCCCTCGTTTCCTTCTGTGTCCGGTGACGCAACACTCTGCGCTCACCTCTCCGTGGTCATTTTGTGAATCTGCATCGAGGGGATCAGCTGTCAGACTCCATCAGGCTCCGAGCTCACAAAGACTTTGAGACGCTGCCAGGAGGAAAACTCGTGACCTGGCAGTCCAGAGGAGGGGAACAATTAGTCACAATCACTTTGTCAGATTATTGTTGGTCTTTCTTTTTGTTGTGAGCAGTTTTTATCCACCTGTAACAAAGTTTGAGAGTTAAAACTCGCCTGTCAAACACAGTTGACTCGTCGTGGTTTGTCTTCTGCCAGTGTCGTCGCTGGTTTCAAACCGACAGTGTTCATTTTCACGCCCACGTTGTGTAAATCGCATATGTCGTTGCGCCCACCTGTGAGCGCCTCAGGGTGCTGGTCTTTATGAGCTGTGTTCGGGGTACTGATGTCAGATTGTTATCTTGAGGCGGCAGGATGCGCAGCGCCATGGCAGCGTCTCAGAGCGGACCTGCTCTGTGTTTTCATGTGGACGCTGGTGTGGATGGGAATGTTTTTGGAGCCGGAGGAGGGTGTGTGTGTGGACTAGGTTTTAATACAACCCCTCTGCATCCAGATCATCCGCCATTTAACCATCAAAATGGACTCGGATTTATGTTCGTTTACATTTCCCTTATATAACAAGATTAGATGGAAAATGACAGCAGAAGTATGTGAGTAAATGTACTTAGTTACATTCCACCGCTGCCTCCCTCCCTCGTTCTGACTCGTGGAGCAGCTTTGACCTTGCTGTGATACAGACGCTGGGAGAAGTCGGGCGGAGGCTCGGCGGCGGACATTAGCACCGTCAGAGGAGCAGCTTCCTCCTCAGAGGTATCTCCTCCATCCTCCCTCCTCCTCGCCTGAGTCATCGTGACGCTGTGACTCCGCCCACCAGCGCCGGGGTTTGTCCCCTCACCAACCCCTCCCTTTCCACCCCATTGGTCCACTCCCCCGCCCCTCCCTTCCTCCTCTTCTCCTCCATCACTTCCCTTCCTCTTCCTCCATCCTGGTCCTGACGGTGTGTGTGTGCTGAAGTGAACCAGAGGACGAGACGGAGAGGCAGAAACTGAAGCACATGCTGCCTGACGGGGGAGGGAGGGGGCTCGCGGTCGGACTCTCCTCCTTCCTCCCCTTTTCCTCTCCTCAGCAGGAGGACAAGATGTGAGGAGCTCAGAGGACTGGAGGACCACCTGACTGTCTGCCTGTCTGTCTGTCTGACTGTCTGTCTGTCTGCCGGCATGCTGAGGAAACTGGTCTGCAGGCGGATCTGCTCCTGTAAGCTGCTGCTCATCTTAGTCGACAGGAACAGTGGAGGTCGTAATGAATGATGGATGCAGGCGGCAGGAGTTGAATGGCAGGAGAGAGGAGGAGGAGGAGGAGGAGGAGGAGGAGGAGGAGGAGGGATGCCTGGTGTGACGACGGCTGTAAATGCGTCTGTGGTGTCTGAATGTAAACACAGCAGGATGATTTGTCGGCCTGCTCGCAGCTGGATCGTTGTGATGCAGCCGAGCGGTCAGGCTGCTGCTCTGGAGTCTGAGAGAACTACGGATCGATTACCTGTCAACTGTTATATCTGTCGCTATTTGAATGATCGATTCATTGGGTTGATTAGTTCTAGTGCAAAGATTCTCAGATTTGAGCTTCCAAAGTGTGAAATGTTTGCTTGTTTCTTTCCTCCTCATCAGTAAACAACATGAGGTTGTTCAAAACAAGACATTAGTGTTTTTTTTACCATTTCTGACCTAGATTAAGATTTAGTTGCAGCTCTAGTTATATAGTGTTTTATTACTAACTCGGGTGGAGGATGGGTCTGTGCCCTGAACAGACCCCAGTGACGGTCGGTGCTGATCCAGATGAAGGGACGGATCCAGACATTGTAATATGACGGGTGCTTTCTCGTTAACTCCTCAGGGAATAATTCATCGATCTTGATGGTTAAAGAATCTGGCGTGTTTCTGTTTTCTTGGGTGAACTTTCCTCCTGATTGATGTTCAGACTTGTTGTGGATACGAGACGTTAGATGTGAAAACTAAGACTGTGGATGTTACATTTGATATGAATAGCTACATTTTGTATTCTACGTGACAGTAATCCAAAACAGTGAAATGGATCTTCTGCCATCATCGTGTTTCCCAAAACCTCAAACGATTCCTTTCAGATTCACGGCGACAAGTCGAGCTTTAACAACATTTATTATTAAAACTCATGCAGGCGGTGTTACGTAAGTAAGAGCACAAGCTTCATCATGCTAGATATCTCTGTAGCGTTCGGCCTCTCAGCTCAGGTCTGATTGATTGATGATCGATACAGCAGATATATTTGATCAGCGTTGACGGTTTGGACCTGATATTGAAACGCACGTGGTCGAGTTTTAAAGGGGTTTCCTCCTGAACTACGACTTATTTTCCCCTCCTGTTGTGTCATGTTGATGCTAATGTGTTGAGGCTCAGGTGGCAGGTGTGTTTTGCTTCACACACACACACACACACACACAAACACACACACACACACACGGTCACCTTGTGTTGATATTGAGGCGTTGTTGTCGCTTTGAAGAGGAAAAAACTGCAACCTGATGGCACATGACGGATGTGTTGGCTGAGTGCCCTGCTGTGTGTGTGTGTGTGTGCGTGCGTGCGTCCGTGCGTGCGTGCGTGCGTGCGTGTGTGTGTGTGTGAACTCTGAATAATGAAAGAGGATTGATTGCTGGCCGTGCAGATTCCTGCGCTCTGGGGGGCTCACGTGGCGCTCGGTCGTCCACCACCAGGAGACGTTTCCACAGGGCGCGGCCTCGGACGAAAAACAAAAGATTGTCATCGTCATGTTTTTATTTACTGAGCGAGTAAATGATCATATTCAACAGTTACATCAGTAAAGATGTGGTCCTGGAAACGGCCATTCTGTGGAGCTGATCTGTAATTTGACCTAAAATTAGAGCCAGAGAACGATTTAATGTGGCCACAAACAGAATCACTGCTGCCGAAACGACTGATTGTCTCAGCAGTGATGAAAGCCTGAACAAACATATAATTTACTCTAAACCATGTGAGAGTCCTTCTGCGGGGATGAGGAATGAAGGTATGAGTCGGTCAGAACTCAACATTTTTCTTTGTGAGTCCTCAAACTGTGTGTTTTGTTCTGCTGTGGTCACTCGGGGCTCCTCACTGGGAACACTGGGCTGATTGTTGAGTTTATTGTCGGGACATTGTGTCTGTGAGCCTCCTCGCCGTCACCAGCTCGTTATGTTGGTGATGGAGGAATGTGAGTTATGTCCTCTGTGTCGTTCTCTGCTGAACGTCAGCGAAAAGTTAAAATGCAGAAATGTCAGAGTCCGCCCGCCCGTTCTCTTTGTGCTCGTTGTTCAGTCGCTTCTCCTTCCCGCTCTTCCTCCTCCAGACAAGAACTTCGAGGACGATGACTCGGTGGACGGCGGCCGCTCCTCGTCCTCATCCAAAGGAGCCTCGCTGTCCGGGCGGAAGACGGTGAGCATGGGTTCATTCCGACGTCCCGCCTCCGCCTCCAGCGCCAAGTCTGCAGGTCAGAGCTCACAACGACTGAACGTACTGAACGGATCTTAATGTTAGAACAGCACACATGACATTCTGCACACCTGAATGAAAAAGAAAGTCATGAATTTAAAGTTAAAGTGAAGATTTCCTCTCATCTTGTCCTCTGCTGTCGTCTGCAGGGAGGGATGGATCCGTTGCTGGAGCTGTGGATGAGGAGGACTTCATCCAGGCCTTCGAGGATGTTCCCACCGTGCAGGTACGGAGCCTTCTTTCCCCCACATTTCAGCATGAACTGGTTCTGCTCATAATGTTCCGGTCCTTCTTGTTCTCGTCCACCAGATCTACTCCAACAGGGAGGTAGAGGAGGCCATGACGAAGATTCGAGACGTGCTGTCCGATGACAAGCGGGACTGGGAGCTCCGAGTGGCGGCTGTAAGACTTCCTCTGTCTGTCGTCTGTGTTCCATCATCAGTGAGGTGAGAATGTTTGCTGACCGCTGCTCTTGTCTCGTCCATCCAGCTGAAGAAGGTGCGCTCACTGCTGCTGGCCGGCGCCGCCGAGTTCGACGGGTTTCCGCAGCAGCTGCGTCTCATGGAGGCGGCGTTCAAACTGTCCGCCAAAGACCTGCGCTCGCAGGTGGTGAGGGAGGCCTGCATCACTCTGGGGTGAGACACAGCGGTCGCAGGAGAAACCGATGATTCAGAACAATAAGCTGTCAGAAAACATTATCTCTGTCTGCTGTTCCCTCCAGCCACCTGTCGTCGGTGCTCGGCAGCCGCTTCGACCACGCGGCGGAGGCCACCATGCCCATCCTCCTCAACCTGGTCCCCAACAGTGCCAAAATCATAGCCACCTCCGGCATGGCCGCCATCCGCCTCATCCTCAAAGTGCGTAACAGCAGCTTCCTGTCCTGTTAACTGTTCACTGTTTTTACTGTGACCACAGAAGAAGAAGAGAACACACTTTGTCTCGGTGCTGGAGAAAGAAAACTGTGTTTAAACGTTGTTCTGACGCCAGTTTGTGTGTTTTGCAGCACACACACTTCCCTCGTCTGATCCCCATCATCACCAGCAGCTGTACCTCCAAATCTGTGGCTGTCAGAAGGTGACGCACCTTTATTTTATTTACTTATTGTTTTCCATTATATTTTTCTAAATTCCTTTTTTATTTGTTTAATATCTCATTTATCATTTATTGTATTTGCTTACTTTAATATTATTTAGTTCTACTTTCTAGTTAATATCATATATTTACGTCTATCTTTTATCTTTTTAGTTTAGGTATTTATAATTTTTCTTTATTTTTGATTTTTTGTAAAATTAATTTTGAAAAATATTTATTTTATGTCTTTATTATATCTGTTTTTATTTTGAATGTATCTTATTAAATGTTTTATGTAATAGTATTTATTTCATTTATATTTTTTATTTTGATGCATTTATTTTATTTGATTCTTTTTAAATGCATTTTTTTTACATCATTCATTTGATTTATTTTCAAATATATTTATGTTTTCTATCTTATTTATGCATTTTAATTGTATTTATATGATAGCATTTCAAAGCTTTTATTGATTTTCTTATTATAATTACATTTTTCTTTTTTAAATTTTTTGCATTTTTATTTCGCTACTTCATGTACATTTATTTTATTCTCTTAAATAAGATACTTACATCATTTTCAGCAATATATTTTCATTTTAATTCATTTCAAATGCACCTTTTTCTGTTTATTTTCTAATTATTATTATTATTATTATTATTATTATTATTATTATTATTATTATTATTATTATAATTAGTTGCAGTAATTTTAGACTTGATTTCAGCATTATTGTCTTTTCTTTTCTTCAGGGTTCGATGATCTAATGAATCGTAGTCTGTGTTCAGATATTAATGATTTATTATGTATTTTGGTGTTTTCCTCTTCAGGCGCTGCTTCGAGTTCTTGGACCTGCTGCTGCAGGAGTGGCAGACGGGCTCTCTGGAGAGGTGACGAAACACAACGCTTCTTAATAATACATGAAAATACGACGTTCATCAACAACAACAACTTCAGCTCAGCGTTCTTACAAAAACAAACAGTTGTGTTATGAACTGAAATAAGCAAATATTTGTACAATATGTATAAAATGTTGCCTCGTGAATGGGTGAAAGCTCCTCACCACCTTGTCAGGAAATGTGACACCGGCCGGGTCAGGGCCGGTCTCAGCAGTTTCCATGGCGATGCCAGGAGGGATCTCTGTCTGCCTCCAAAAAGCCTCATTGTGTTTCCGCCCGGCTGCTTCCTGCCGAGGGTGAAACCCGAGCTGATCCCAGTACCGGGGGAGCGCTCTGGTTCTCATCGATCACCGATCCTGAACATCACACGAGTACAAATCCAGCTCAGATTTATCAAGACAGAAAGAAAGAAGCTTTGACATCAGCACACGTTGATAAACATTTGAAATAGACAGTATATATTTAGACAGATAAAGTATTGTTGTGGTATCGGAACAAGGATCAAAACAGCCTGAAATCAGACAGCTTGAATCAACAAAATGAGCTCATTAAAGTCTCCAAACAGTGACATCAGCGTGACATCATCACCCTAACGTGTCGATTAATGGAGCTGTGAAAGCCCAAAGTGAGAGTTCACCACATGCACTGCAGAGCAGATGGCTGATTCATGACTCATATGAGGTCAAAGGCTGCGTTCACATCACCATACAGACAGAAACGCTTAAAGGAACAGTTCAGAAAACAAACTCACTCCAAACCTCCATTTAAACTTAGCTGAATTATCTGTTAGCGCTTCCTGTTAGCAGTGTGCTCATGGATGTACAGACAATTAACTGGATTAATGTGATACTGAAGGAAACTTAGAAATGTGATTTTTGTCAGGCAAGGTCTGCACGAGTCCTTTTTTTGATGATTTCTAGAAGCTGGTAACTTAAAATGTTAAAAAAACAACTTTAAAAAACATAAAATGATGTAATCCATGTCTCCAGAAGTCCAGAGATCCAAAACTGATGTGAATTTTTTTTAATTTACACCCTCAGCGTTCAGTCCAGCACCCACTTCATCCTGTGACTCTGACTTTTGAGTAGTTAACTTGTTTTTTCTCCTCGTAGACATGCAACAGTTTTAATGGAGACTATAAAGAAAGGGGTCCATGATGCCGACGCCGAGGCTCGATCTGTGGCCAGAAAGTACGTCACCACATCCATTTTCCTCCTCAACATTAACATGTAGGACCGCAAATGTCCTGATGTTGCTGTTATTTTGCCGCTGCAGGTGTTACTGGAGTTTCCACGGTCACTTCCGTCGGGAGGCGGAGCAACTCTTCCAGGGCCTGGAGTCGTCCTATCAGAAAGCTCTGCAGGCTCACCTGAGGAGTGGAGACAGTCTGATGTCGCTGCCAGCCTCCGATCGCTCCTCCTCGTCCTCGCAGGAGAGCCTCAAGTGAGACACCTCCTCCTCTAACCTGATGATAGTCAGCACAGACTTTGATGTTCTGTGTCATGTTACTCTGCAGCAGCAGTGGAGGAGACGTACCGAGGGTCCAAACTGCCCTGAATGTTAAATTAATGAACACATTGTTAGAGTCTTGAACGACGGTGGTTAACAGACGATGTTCTCTGTTGTGTTCGTCTCCTCAGCCGACCCCTGTCTGTTAAGAACACCTTTGGAAGCAGCACAACACGATGTAAGTTCACGTCACTCTTTACTTCATTTGTAAATGTCGTGAGGAAGTTAAACCCTCATGACATCCAGACTGATGAGACGATGAATATGATTCAGGACCATTTAAACCTCCACTTGTATCATCGGTACAGTCAGTTCAATCACAACTTTAATATAATGTTGAACTGTCATCCAGCCAAAGCTGCCCACAGCAGGACGCCTGCCGCGGCCTCGTCTCCAGGCTCCCTCCAGCGCTCTCGCAGCGACGTGGACGTCAACGCGGCGGCCACCGCCACAGCCCGCACCAGGATGCCCACCGTGCCCTCTGCGGCGGCGGCGGGGCCCTTCAGCTCGGCCTCGGCTCTTCCCCCTGGATCCTACGCTTCACTGGGTGAGGAAGGCCACATTTAAAGCCATCATGTGTCACCTTCAAAGGATGCTTACGACCTTATAGTGACGTTTTCGATTTTACATGACCTTGGAAAGTTCTGAACTGACTCTGAAACTCATGACCGAAACATTTACAACGACACCCAGATCCAAAAATGTCCTCAGTAGTTTTATGTCTTCAGTGAGCATCCAGATCTTGTGACTGGGTTCAGAAGATCAAAGTCATTTTTATTATTTACGTCATCTGTTGGACACTTAATTAAATCACTGTGGAAGCACTTCTTCCTGTAAATAAAGTCAGTAGCTGTGGTTACGTCCACAATACTTCTTGGCAGTTCCAGTCTCACAGTTTAAATGGACACGAAATTAAATGGTAAGATAAAACCAAAGCCTTTAATCTGAATTAATCTCTCTTGACAAGTAGTTCCAACATTGTGAAGAGATTAATCTGCTGATAAACCACAGGCGTCTTTAAAGTGACAGTTTTCTGAATGGAATTTGGCTCAGACTGCAACGTTAAGACATACGTAGTTTTTTCCTTTTATTATGATTCACAAAGATCTTCTGACAGACATGAAACGTGAGAAACAGCTGACGAATGTATAATATGTTAACAATAATGTGTTAGAATTCAAAACCATATGTGAGGAAATTGTTGCTGGTATGAAGCTGCTTCCCTCGAGCCTGCTGTGCCAAAGGTCCATTTAAAGATGCCATGATTTAATATTTCTTTGCTGTAAATGTGCATAAACACACCGAACAGTTTGTAAAACGTGTATTTGCGCCACAACATGAAATATCTGTAAATTCGGCATCGACCCTTTTGACAAAACCACAGTTACTTAGACAAAAATCATTTGTTACACGTGCTTTTATAAGTGGTCCTGGAGAACGATTGTAAAAGCTTAAAGCGGTGTTGTCACGTTAAACATTCTCCTTGTTTGTGTCTGATCGGGTTTCATCCAACAAGGCGTTTCCATTCTGATAATTAGTGGAAGGCTTCCGATCACATCTTTGTCCAAATCTTAACCTCTTGACCCCTGACCCTTGTTGTGTCTCTCCTGGACTCGCCCCCCTCACCCCGTCAGACGGCTCGTCGTCTGTAAACGCAGATGGTAAGCTGTGTGTGTGTTTCCATATGTGGACAGGGGAATGATGCCCCTCCTCCTCCTCCTCCTCCTCCTCTTCCTCCTCTTCCTCGGTGTGTGTTTGACCCCCATCAGTACTGTGATGGTGCTCATCTGTGATGGATCTGTCGGTGCATGGACTGTCTATGCATGGTGAACTGTAACGTCTCTGTTACACATGAAAATTATTTAATTATATTGGTTAAAAAAAATTAGAACCACTGCAGGTGAGTGTACTTTATGAATTCTGACTTTTTGCCCAGGATGTGAGTTTTGGCTACTGTGGTAAATTTAAAATGATCACACTTAACATTAGTCAGAGACAGAGTTTCACAGAGTTTATAAAGTGTCTCCAACTCAACAACTCACTAAACTGACACATTTGTTAAGGGAGTCTGGAGACAAAGAAGGAGCCGATATTGTTTAGCTGTTTAGTGTCTTTGTAACATGTGAC